>VOMN01117271.1:0-30241 GCA_014899125.1 Orchestia grillus
TCATTCCTAAGGAGGTGACTTAACCAGGGGTGTTGAAACCGGTGTAATCTAAACACTTAAAGATGAGCCTGCATAAAATTACTCTGGTTCACCTAAATTTCACCAATTCAATTTAAAAAAAATGTGAAACGCTCTAACAGCAGTAATCCAGCGGTGATATCGAGTCCCAGAAAATGTAATACGTATATTTAGTTCACTTAGAGTTTGTATACTACACTCGAATGTTCTTTCAACCCAGAACGACAAACCTTCAGTGTTGTTTTATGGTCACGTCAATTCGCTTATAACAGGAAGATGAGGCGATTTGTGGGAAGTTTAATTTTTAGGATGGAAAGAATTGTGGACGAGATCACAAACATTAAAATCTTCAAGAGACTGAAGTTTCCGATTTTGAAAAATTCCTTTTACAGTACCTTAAAAAGCGCTTTTTTGAACAACGTTCTACAGAACAGCGAAAATGAAATAATATTCCAAAACCGACAAGTTAAAAATATGAATGTATAATTCCTTGTAACGTTTAACCCTATACAAATTAATTTATCGCACAATGACAACAACTACGGGCGGGCCCCATTCATTGATTTTAGGTCGGAATTCAAAAATGCAAAGATTCTAAAAAAGGAGATCAGCAATACTAAAACTAACGGAATTTAAAATTGTAAAATTTGTATTTTCATGTGGGTGTGTGTTGGTCAAACAATGTTCTCTAAAAGATGAGGTGGACATTTTTCAATGCTTAGTCCTGTTCGAAAGGAGAGTCCCTTATGCTGAGCGCATCGTGCGAATAATTCGAGGGCTTTGCTTCCTATATATAATAACGGCCAGCAGAAATCCAAAGTAAATTTATGCACGAAACTGTTGCACTATCGTATATCAGGAGCTAAGTCATTCTTTTAGGAGGAATCTTTGTTCAATTTATTTCGAAAAAATTTACATGGATTTATTTGAAAAAATGCGTTTGATCTAATAATCAACTGTGTTTGAAAATTAGATAATGTTTAAATGAGAACCGTTCCAATTTCAGCTCACAACCTATATGCTCTTATTTTCAAATGTTATTTCCTGAAATAGAGGTTTTACTTAGTTATTTTCAATCTAATAATTTCACTTTCTCATTTTTCAACGAAAAAGAAATTTCAACGAAATTTTATTAATCATTTACATGAAAAAATAACTTTTTTCACTTCAGTATCAAAATTGCGATTGTACTTCCATCATTCATTTCCCCTCAAACTGACAAAATAACACAAGATATTTTATCCGTTGTCCAGCCATACTGTCTTTAAATAAATCCATGTGTATTCTTCCAAAATCAATTGAGCGTGGGCTTCTTTTATAAGATGGGGAAACTTCTGCATGTGCTGATGTGCGCCTGGGTCGTACATCAACATCCGCCTGATCGATTGCTGTGAGTTATCTGCTACTGCAGCCATGCTCTCCAATTATTCCAACGACGCGCTCCGCATAAGGAAGTCTTTTTCTCAACACAGCAAAATATCGCAAAACTGTCCGCCTCATTCACTGGCGAATATTGTTTAAGCAAAAATCCTCTATCTGGGCGCACTAATTTTACGACTTTGAACTTCGTCTATGCAATTGTTGGCCCTCCGCATTTAGAAGACCTGGGCATCTACGAATTTCATCCTGAAATCAACGAACGTGGTCGTCCATTATGTCTTGTCATGGTGTAATTAGTCCAATTTTTACGAGGTTAGACGAGACAGGAATTTATTTATTCATTTTGTATTGTGCATTGTTTAGAGCACTGTTTCATTTTGGCTGTGCTTTAGAACCTGCTCAAGAAATATATTTTTTTTCAGACACTGACGATGAATTTTTTAAGATCCAAAACGTCTGTCTTTGGCTACTTAATGTTTGCGTTCACGTTTATATTTTATTTTATTCTTTACTGATGACGGCGCGGGAGCCTGAAATGCATCACGGCGCATAATGCATCATTGAGCCCACGCCCCTGTGAGTATTTTCTTGACTCAGGGAATTTTTTTATAACAATGACGAGCTGCCCATGTGAGGAATTAACTCGCATCACCACTCACTTGGAAAAAACAAAGTGCCCGAAATACGTAGATGTAAATTTTGTTCATCGTCTTTATTAGAATACGAGAAAATATGCTAAAAAGTTCAGAATTTCGATTCCATTACCTGTCGAGTTTGTCAATTTTATGCTAAAAAGATAAACGTCAACTTTAAATGCTTAATTGATTGTGGAATTCAAATTGAAAAATCAAAACATTGCGTAATCCTCATTTCAAGTACCCATTGATATTTCCCTACTAAAATGTTATTTCAAATTTTCTTTTCTGTATATCTCAGTCACTATTACTTCTATATTCAAGTTCCACACCCTTTCAATTGTTTCTCTAGCCCAATAATCCCATAGAAACTAACTTCTCAAGATTCCGTTTGACTGTTCATTATTCACAAGGTCACTGCATGTTCTTGCCTAATATAGACTTATGTCGGTGGCCTGATGCTGCTGTCGACAAAATTGAAACCCTCCCCCAACAGGTCAGTCGCGTTTATTGCGCACCAAGGCAACTCATACAGTTCTGATTAAAGCCTTCGTACTTTTCAAACTGGCTGCACGCAACAAAAATCATTTAGCCACTATAACTTTTCACGGCTACGTTTCTGTTGCAACAAAACATTATTCTACTTTTAAAACGAGTCTTCTTTGTCTATACGATGGCCTGTGATTAACATTTCGATAAATGCTGTGAATCAACGGTGTTAAAGAAGTTGAATTTATTGACTTTTGTTCCGTTTGGCAATGCTAAAGTAGGGTGCAACATTTGCTGAATGTTACTTCGGAAAATTTAGATATTCATGGTGTATGCTGTATTGTATGTATGCACGCATGTATGCAAAACGTATGCTGACTATTTCGACCGTTCATTCAGGAATAGGAAGCCTACAACTAACTCAAACATACCCTCTCAAAATCGCGAGAAATAATAGTTTTCGGATCAATAATTATCATAATTAATTTTCAACACTCCACCTGCTGGTTTCTGTAACTAAACAGTTGAGGAATTACATACTGGCAGACCTCGACGCTGGGCGTGCTTGTTTTAGTGCACGATTTGGTTCGAGTATATTATTTTCGTTTTAAGATTTAAAATATGTGATTTCTAGTTAAGAGCTTCGTGTTAAAATAATTTTTTGTTTAACCTAACTTAACCTAACCTAACCTATTAATAAACTCACGAAAAACGTTTCTTTCCAGTCATTATCCCGCGTATTGATCTCGGATATTCGCTGTGAAGCATCTTGAACTCAATCAAATCGCGCGGATAAAAAGTACTTTATCTTAACCAACCAACAATTCATAAATGTCACAGAAGCGTAGAACACTCGTTCGTGTTCAGATAATTCTGTCGCTCCTTGTAACTCATCGATTCCTTAATTTAAGATTTGCATTTAACAAACCGAATGACTTTTTAGAATTTTATTTCTTTGGTTATCTATACACCAATGTGGCACATAAACAATAACGATTTTTGATAAGTCTCCCCTCCAGACACCATACAGAGACAGTCACCGACGCCAGCAAAAACGAAAAATTGTCCAAGGTTCCCAACATCGGCAGCTAGTTTCATCGGGCACCGCAGCTTCTGCTCAATACAGTTTTTTAGTGACGTTTTTGCCGTGGTTTCAGAACTCCAATGCCATCTTGGATGAAATTTCAGCCCTTTTTTTGTGGAATTCTATACTCCTTATCGAAAGGATATTTCTAAGCTATTATGCGAAAGAATTTGCACTCTAGCATTCAAAATTGATTTAGCTGATTTAAATATTGACTTAATGAAATTTGCGGAACGAGCTTCTCCTGAGAAGCTTATGTAGAGTGATCCTGAAATTCAGCCTTCAGTTAATGGACTTGACAATTCGTAACAGTTTCCTTTGAAATGTTTTGTATATTATTGTTGTTTATGATCTGTTCGAAAAACAAATGGATACGCTGAGCAGGGAAGGTTTTCCTGTGTATTTAAATAGCTAGGATTCATCAAAATGTCAGTTTCATATTAATAATATGAAACGTGAAGACGTATTCAAATACTTTTGTGACAGTCTCGCCAATACAACAATGTTCCTACTATCAGTCTAGTTCTTTTCTGGAACTACTTTAAAACCTTAAAACCATTTTTCGTTAGCTGTGACTAAAGTTCTGTTCTTCGACTTTAATTAACGAAAATCAAACAACGAGCAGCGTGTACTTCATTCACTTTCTAAATAGGAGAAACGCTTGATTTCCAGTCGGAGACATCATCTTCTTTTAATTATTATGCAAATTGTCAAATGAAATAACCTTCATTTACGAATAATTTCCATGATCTTCATCTCTGCAGTTTCGTTGTCGCCCAAGATTTTAATATATATCTCTACTTCAATATTTCTATTTAATACGTATCTGAACAATTTTTAACATCTCTCGTTTGGAACCACAGAACAAATTCTCCTCTTTGATCTACTTCCTGACCCTGAAAATAACCTTTTGATCCATTTTTGTGAGCCAGATTTCTTTGAAACAGGCTCACCGACGGGGTGCGAAGCCTGATTGGAGAAATACTTTTATAAACCTGAAACCTTGATGCATTAAATGCAACGGAACTCGGATGTAACGAGGAAAATGTCGGAAAGCTAATGTAACAGCAATTTGTCAGCAGAAAATGATGAATTGCTCTATTTCAAAAGGATCCTTTTTGTTCGGTGACAAAAGTCAAGCGACTGAAAGTTATTCAAGGTGATTATGACAAAACAAGGGGGGAAAATACTGTGATTTTCATCTTCGAACTCTATAAAGGTCACAAACTATCAATATTTTAAAATAAAAACCAGGTATTTCATATGTCTGCAGTGTAAATCATCTGAATAGTTCTTGATGTTATTCAGCTGAACCTAGTCCGTCGTGCGAAGGCACAGTCAAAAAAATATGCAGCGAGCAGCCGCGGGAATTGTGGGGATCACCACCTTGGTCATTACCAAGTATTTTGCATAAAAAAATAACAGCCAAAGATTTAGCATGTTGTCTACGAAGATCTGGCTTTGGTCCTGCACTTTTAACATAGAATAAGCTAATCAACCAAATGAGCATTCAACAGATTGATCAGAACAGCATTAGACATGCAACTAGCGTTCGTATCATCACGTTTCCTGTTAATTGAACAGAAGCCAACTTTTTAAAACTCCAAGTTTTTCAGACTTAGTGTTACACTTTAGACCAAGTTTCAAACTCTAACCATATTTTTTTTAAACTTCAAGTTTTATAGACTTAGTTTTACACTTTAGACCAAATTTTAAACTCTAACCATTTTATTTTTTAAACTTCAAGTTTTATAGACTTAGTTTTAGGCTTTAGACCAAGTTTTAAACTCTAAAAATATTTTTTTTTTCTCTAAGTTTTAAACTTCAAAATTGTTTTTCAAACTTCACATTTTTCAGACTTAGTTTTAGACTTTAGACAAAGTTTTAAAGTCTAACAATATCGTTTTTTAAACTCCAATATTGTTCTTTAAACTAGAAGTTTTCAAACTATTAAAACTGAAATACAAACAAAGATGAGAGTTGTCAGTAGACGGCACTCAGGCTCGACACCGCGAGTTTTTTTGTTCTCAGAAGCTGTCATAACCGAATTCGTGTGCTCAAATTCCCTGCCACAGAAAGAACACTCCGTTGCCTAGCAGAACTGGAATGGGTAGTCCCAAACAGGTTGGTAGCATGCATCGCTTGCAGGGCCCACAACAGAAACAACTTTTTCTTCTCGGGTGCACCTGTCCAGAAAAAATCGGGAATCCCTCTTCCATGTTCACCGCCTGACGCGGGGTCACGGCAAATCTTTGTGTGGTCATTCCAGCCATATTATCACTTCGGCATGAACTCTGAGCGTCTGCATTGAATGTTTGAATGCATTGTTTGGTTAATCAACTTTTACGCGAACAGAGCGGCAGTTAGGGTGCCAAATTTATTTTTGATTCCTTCAAGGTGGGTGTAGGTGAACCGCGAAGACTTACAACTGAATCTATTATTATTAACGTCAGACGGTACTCTTCTTATCTCATCGTCATGAAAGTCCACGACTTGACTCGTGATTTATTCGCGTAATTTTTCCGAAAAATTGACTACTTTGTATGCCTACATTACTTGCCATTCACATAAATGATTTTTGAATTTTCTTTCTGAAGAATTATGCATTGTAATTAATTTTTTATGTACTCTTTGAATGTGCAAAATTGTGATTCGATTGAAAGAAGGGAGTATTTTATTTTTTCAGTTGGATTTTATGTAAGTTAGTATCTACTTGCATCCGAAGTATAAAAATAGTTTGAAAACAATTAGTTAGTGAAGACCGTGTTACAGTTTACTCGAGTATGATTTCGTTGAAGTCATCAATATATTAATATGTTTGTACCTACCTACGTACCTATCGTTCCGTCACGCTTCGCCACTTTTCAAGTCAAATTTCAAGTCTCGAGTAAAGTATCCTGTTTTCGGGTAGCAGTTTTGGCTATAAAAAGCCAGTCTTCGCGGCACAATTCCAGTTTCCCTAATAGAATTCAGCCTACTGTCATCATCAAGAAGAAAATTGCTTCCAAGACCGGAATATCTCCAAGACCGAACTATCTCTGCCCTGAACCTTTAACCTCTGTCCAACACTTGAGAGGACCACTTCTCATGGGCTGGTTTATCTAAAGTTTGTTTGTCTAAATTTCCGTGAAATTTTCACGGGTCCTGCTAGTTACAAAATAATTACAAATAATGAATCAGGGAGCATATTTTCTCGAAATAACATAATTGCTAGATTATTCTGATTCTCACGAACGTTCTGTATGGAAGAATCCTCATAACTCTATTTACTCAAATTCCATTTACTTCCGCTAGTGCCAAAATTACGTTCATTCCTAACACAGTATTTCTTTCCTTACTCTTTAAATAATAACGTAATGGCATTTCATGGATTAAAGCCACTGTAATTGTCAATCTAAATCGAGTTGCGGCGCCCTCCCACAACCCAGCAAGATAGCTAAATAAATGCACTCGCGCCAGTTACGCTTGGCCCCGGACCTCATAATTCCAGCGACAAAAATATCATGTGCAGCCTTGAGAATTCAAATGGTGTTCGACCACTTCGATTCCGTCCGCTAGAGTCCATTCGTCGTATAACCTGGTGTCTATGTCTATATCCTTGGTGTCTGTGGCGTTTGTCGGTTGTGTAGACTGTAACTGGGCAGACATGGTACGGTGATGATTAACTTTTCATTTTATTCTGAGATAACGATAATTTAAAGATTTTAATTAAGACGTTTCATTCTAGTCTAACTACTTCGCTGCCCCGTCGATCATCAATTATTTGGTAGCGTTATCTGTGATTATGCGGCTAAAATTACAGATAGTTATAGATGCATCGGCAGAAAAGCTAAGGCTAGAAACTTTCAAAGATGAAAATCCTGCACTTCATCTGTTGAGTACCTAAATTAAGTGCGTAGAATAGACTATTTGTGAGTAGCTAAGATGCCAGCTAAGTGCCTCAAAAGTACTCAAATTCCATCTTCAGGCTAACATGTTCCTTTGGGGTCGAATTACGTCATTCCTGTTCATCTTATTGTATGACCTTGTAGAAATCTCATTGTTCTTCTACCTAAAGTGCAGTAGCTTGGATCTTCTTTTAATGTACAACTGAACACCGAAGAAAAATTTGTAATAAAATAGTTCGTACATCGCTGCCAGTAATTATTATGATCTAAAGCTTCAAATTCAGTCCCTGATCGTTTTTTGAAGCACTTTGACGTCAGAGAAGATTAGATACCTCGAATGCATAAAATGTTCCATGGAGTCTGAAATTTCATCGTTGAATTTTTCATAATTTCAAAATGAAATTGACTGGACGTTACACGGGAGCTGCAACGACTGCTGCTGACAATCTCCCCATTAAAGACTGCGCCAAAAAAGTTTCACATAGTTTCATTTTGTTTCCTCAACCAAATTGAAAACCGACACGAATTTGTGTCAAAAGTGTGTTCCCAGGTAACAGCTTAACTCACATTACATCCCAACCGAAACAGTGAGTTAAAATCAACGGTTTCGTGCAAACTTTCCCTTTTCTCCGACTGCCCATTCTTTCTCTGAATGGTAAGAGAATAAATAAGAAGCTACTTGAATAATTAAAATTTGAAATCGTTGATCGCAGGTATTGTACAGGGTGGCCCAAAAGTACGGTACCCTTTAATAATGAAATTATGTCCGAAATACTTGTTAACGTAACAGTGCTACCGATATCAGTGAGGGTACTTTATTTTTGAGCAACCCTGTATAACCAACGTGACTTCTCGGTGTTGGTTCAGTGAGGAGCGCTTTGACAAAACTCTGAACAAATTCACAGATCAATTTAGTTAAAAATGATCTTTAATATTAAGAGTACGCTATATAGAAGCCGTCATTTTTCAACACACACCTTCCCATTCCACATACTGCTGCAGTACTGAGCCAATGAGTATAAATATCGGCGCTCTCAAGTGTGTCACTGTTTCTTCGAATGCAATAACTAGATGAGTGGAAAATATAGATGAATGAAAAATGCAGATGCGTGGAGAATGCAGATAAGTGGAAAATATAGATAACTGGAAAATATTGACGAGAAGAAAATGCAGATGAGGAAAAAATGAACGCAAGGAATTGAGCTCGAACGTTTTATCCGACCTGAAACACAACGTGAAACAGCGGCGTAGGCATAAGTGCGAGTCAGAGTAGCAGTCATCTGTTAAATGTTCAACTTTTGTATGAGCTGCCTTAGAGAAGCTCGGAGTACAACCCTCTCCGTGCCTGTCATTGCTGTTAGTGAGCACGGACTTTTCTGGAGGATTTGGGTGCAACTCCAGCACAAATCAGTAAAGGTCTGAGTATAAATCACATGTACCGAACACGTGACTAAAATTTTCACCTTCCAGTCGATAATCAAATATCCATAGGTGATATTAGCCCGTAGGGGGGCCAAAATGAACGATAATTATCAATAATTAGCGTCGCCCTTCAAAAATGTTATCTTGGATTTTGAGGGTAACCTCAAAACCAGGCTGCTTCTAATAACTTCATGGTCTTTACTTTTACAAAAATTATGTAAAACAAATATTAAAATTGATGCCTAAGAAATCAATATACATGAGGTTATTTGGTACGAATCATAGTCGGAAACAGGGTTCTTCAAAGCCATGCTGTGAGGTTCACAATTTTTTGTACGATTTTTCAGTCAATTTCTAGCAAACGACTACATTGATCTCAAAAATTCTTCCCGAATAATTACTCTAGGCTTACCTCGCTCGCGATATTTGCGCGTTGAACATATTGAGCTAGGGAAACACTTCGGAGCTCGAATGGCGGTGCCTGTCCTTCAAGTTTTTTTGACACAAGCTCGCATTTGACATTAAACGTGTCCCTGGACGCGAACAAGTCAACATTTGAGATATATAAGTCTAGTCACTTGAGTCCGTTGTCAGTTCTTTTACTAAACCGACTCAGGCAACCAGACGTCATGACATCATTCCTGGTGAGAAACGTGACCAATGTTAGTTTAACGGAGTGCTCATTGTGATGTATTTAACTTTTCCACATATTGATGGCTCTTTCATGTATGTTTCCCTCGCAAGTGCACTAGGAAATATGATCAGCCTCGTTTGTTAGTTGAAATGTGGCTCCTTAAGTAATTGCGCCCTGATGTTGGGGGACATTTTTGTTCCGAATTCACTTCCAAATGGCATGGCGCACTCCATTGACAAGCATAGTATCTCAATGTCGCGTTTACAGACTTACCCTTGTTCGTAATCATAATCTCAGTTACGGTTAGAAATTTTACAATGCTCATCAAAAATCTTCCACTAGCATGACTTAAATGGTAACCATTTGAAAACGTGACACTTGTACGCGCTTGTTTTAATACTGTTATTATGATTTTTAATTCGCATTTGTAATACAAATTTTGTTTATGTTTATAGGGTTAGTTTTCAGTACTTTATTTTGTGAGAAGCATTTGCCTCACTGATTAGCGTCATTATTTGCATCGGAGAAATTTCATATTTCCCGAGAAAATTTTCGCTACATTTTGAATGCATATTGCTGAGTACATCTGAACATATTGTAAATTTCTCAGAAGACAGTCTCTCTTAAAACAGTTTTAGTATTAATTCCGAGTGACGACTTTTTTTCTGAATTCCCTTGAGCTGGGAGGTCGACCGTAATTCATCCTGCATGCAAATCTTTGTGCTTGTTCGACTCCAGCAACAAGTGGACGGTGCAAGAGTAGAATCACGAATTAACTCCTGGAAATGGGTTAACTATTTTTGGGTGTTGTTCAGAGCATTGATTATTTTATTATTTTCTGTATACTCGAGTCAAGAAATAATTGATGTTCGTGTAAAATAAGACAGCAGTATGAATACGAGCACCTTCTAAAAATTTCAACCCAATAAAATTTGACATTTTGTATTAGGGCTGCGATAGTTTTCGAGGTCACACAAAGTCTCTGATCCAATACATCCTATTTCATTCAAGCAATGGATGCATCAAAGCACTATTTCATGTGGCATGTATATCAACATGCATTTTACAGACGAATTATTACCCTGCTTGACGTGGCCAAAGGCCCGTTGTAGAATTTGGGAAAGTACTTAACTTAAATGAGCAAGCCTCAAACAACCCCCATGATAACAACAGCCAAGACAGCTAAAAAAAACGCAAAAGAACAAGTCTCAAGCTGAGAGCAAAAACGCAAGAAGGAGTTCAATGTCCCCGCGAAAAAAAAGCTAAATCTCTTTGTACGACAATGCAGGTCTCGACCGCCGGTGTGCATAGCTTCGTTTAGTTTTTTGCGTCACAGCAATTTTTTATCTCTACTCCTTTTTCGTGTCGTATTCATTTTTGCACGTGGGCACTGATTTGAAGAGGCTGAATAGTCGTCGAAGTACTTTTACCATCTTTTTTTGTATGTGTTACCTAATTTATGTTGATATTTGTCTGGAATCATTCAGTTGTCAAAAATTGAAGCACTTAGGTCTCTAAGGCTGAAATTTTTTTTGAATTTCGAACTCTGCATAACCAAACTAGAAGAAATAATATTTATGAACGATGATATCAGAGTAATATAAGGAGGTTTTATTTTGCTTGAAAATAACACTTATGTACAAGTGTTCACCCATCCTGACATTCATTAATCTTCCAAACAATTACCTTACACTTCTGTTCCTCAGAAATTAGGGATGAATGTAGAGTGCATTATAGAAAAGCTGCGTACGTAAAAGCTGGGAGATGTAAGATAAAGTTTTTCTCACAATTTTATCTGGGGTTGAATACAAGACGAAAATTGGTGAAACTGCCAGTTCCTGCGAAAAAAAACCTTGCCAAGAATGATATAAGTTCTAACAAGCAGTCAGGAAGCAGAACCGAGAATGAGCTCCCTTATATCAGGGACGCACTTGAAATTTTCTCCAGTTTTTGTAAAGTCCTTTCCTCTTCTCTTACATCCTTCAAAACCTTCTTTCATTTTTCTCGTTGGTTTCCGGCAAAATCTTACTTCATCGCTGGCAAGAAGAGCAAACGCTCGTGTTCATGCTGGAGCTGTCCACAGAAAATCGAGAAAACTTGTCGCATGGAAACTGACAGCCTCAGGGAAATAATATAAGCTGAGCATATATTTAGACCAGTGTAAATAACTGAACATACATGAACAATTAATTACTAGGAGCAAATTGAAATTCAGAGCACGTTTTAGGTGCGAAATGAAATTGTTCTACGTTGAGGCAGAATTGCAACCACTACATGACTTCGCTGAAACTTTATGCTGCAATATACAAAAAAATACTACATAGCTTTGGCTTTCGCACCTATGATATTCGGTGAAAAATTCCTCCATATAATCTCAATTTCAGTCTTCTTTTTATTACATGGTCTAACTTAGGGGGCTAGTCGAAAGTGTTCGGACAAACGGTCTATAAAAAACTAATTTTTGGAAACAAAGTATTGTTTGTATTACATGATATCCGTTAATGTCAATGTACTTTTGTAACTCGTGTTTCTGCCTGTGAATTATAATATTTTTTGTAGAATTTTTGAGGCTTTTGAAACTTCCAAAACATATTTTAACAGCTGTTTTAGAAATTTTGTCCCCCTCCTCTTCGACCTCTTGAAAACAGTCTTTGTTGGGACCTAAAATTTTCAAGCCCTATTGTTAGAGTTCATGTTGGTGCTCATATCTTAATGAAAGCACTTCACTTGAAAGTAGTGATGCGGAAAGTTGCTGCAAAAAATCATGTTGAAGCTATGCTCATTCTTTTGGTGATGTTGCAGGTCCAGTTGGTGCTGGTGGTGCTGGTGGTGCTCGGCATGCTGAGTGGGACCCTAGGCGCCCCAAAACCGGACCCTTTGTTCATCGAAAGAGATTCAAGAGAAAACATCTTCGAAAGAATCGGAGATTTTCTTTTTGATTGGTAACCTTAACGAACGTCGCCTTCAAGGAAGTCTTCTGTAGAGGTGCATCCTTGAGTGGCAGCCTCTTCTGACCATGGGTTAACGTCGCCGTGGTGGACGTTTCAAGATATATTGTAGTACGTTTCAAGAAAAACATGGCATATTGTCCCAATTGTTATTATTTTTAAAATTAAAAAGTTTGTTTCTATGGTGTCAATACTTTTTCATATCCGAATAAAGAAAAATTTGAAAACATATAGAAACTAAAACTAATTTACGTGTAGTCAACCGTATTGGATTTTTTTAGCTTTAATTCAATCCTTTAAAAAATGGTCAAGACTTTTGTAGCTCTGTTCGTAATTGGCAGTGCACAGAATAAATATCCGAGGGTTATCGTATCACGTACATGATCAAGAAAATTCTCTAACAAAAAATTCACACTTGACGGTCCTTTAACGTGCGATATAAAATCTACCTCTTGCATGTATTAAAAAAAGAAATAAACTGCTGGAGATATTTGTTCTTTTATTAGAATAATGGTACCCTGATTAATAAGGGAGGACATTAATGGGAAATGCATTTCACTTTCATGGAAAATATTTTCAAGCACCGTATCATAGACAAATGTTTTATATATGTAGTCAAAATTGTCGTTTAGTATCTGCTTGATATTGTAATTTGGGAAACGAATAGGTAATTGGAGCAGAGAGATAACTGCGCTACCTGACAAGCTTGAAGACTGCAAAATAAACGTTTTCTTTCTAGATGAAAAACTGTGTTAGCCTAAATTATCAATAATTATTATATAGTTGATTGAAATCTGAATAATGAGAGTGTCTTCGATTGTTATTTTTCTTACATGAGTCTACGCTAGGGGATTCAGTCTCAAAAATAATAATTTATTCAGCCTTCCAAGCGTTTGGCGAATTCTTCAGTATTGTGAATTCTGCTCAGTGAACAGGCTAATTAGGAAAGTAAAGAACGTAATTAAATATATAACGAAGCTCGATTCAGAAAAATCCAAAGCTTCAATATCAGGCTTGAACGAACTTTGATGTTCGTTGCACTAACTTTCAATTTCAATAAATCTTCAGACCTATTAGGGTGACGTATACGAAATCGAAATACCGTCGAAAATAAATTAAAAATCACTCAAACATTCGAAATATGCTAGCAAAACTTATTTCATAATGCCACAGGTGCAGTAATTATGTCAATATTTAAGTTTGCTCAAAAGCACATGACTCATTTAACTTGGAACTAGCCGTGGAGATTTGTCGTGGAGGTTTTGTTGTGGAGGTTTGTAGTGGAGGTTAGTCATGGAGGTTTTGTCGTGGAGGTTTGTCGCGGAGGTTTTGTTGTGGAGGTTTGTCGTGGAGGTTTGTCGCGGAGGTTTGTCGGGGAGGTTTTGTCGTGAAGGTTTTAGTCGACAGAATGAACAACTCGACGTCACCGAGAACTTACAAATTTTTATTACAACCATAACAACAACAATTCAAGATCTGTCTAGCACAATGCTCTTCTACCCAACGACGAAGTACCACGTCACTGGTAGTAGCGTATGCAATCGTTTACGGAATAAAATATTTGTAACATTCAATTTCTTTTGAGTGAAGATTGATATCGAATAATAGAGAGAACAAGTCGATAATATGAGCATGGCTTGCTTTTTGGGCCGGCCTATACGATGCAGTCGGGCCTAAGAAAAGCAAAATGCTCATAGCTACCAACTTCAGTCTCATGCGAGCGTTTGTAACAAGAATGGAAGTTGAGAAAAGAGGCTGCTATTGTATTAGGTTCCCTTATGCTAAAGCCCTGAGCTGAGCGGTAATACCAGAGAGCTTGTTCTCCCGCACCTCATAGCCTGAAATTATGCTTTTTTCAGCAGCCACATTTCATGATCATACATGGGGATCTCACGTGCAGTACTAAACGCAGGAGCGAAAATTTGTAATATACTTACAGATTCTCCATTTGATTATATTTTGTATTCGATTAATGTTTTCTTGTTTTTTATCATTTGTTGTATATTTGATGTTGTATACTTGAAGACTTCTGAAATATCCATATAGTTCGTTACCTACACCTGAGCATTCTCTTAAGATCAATGTTTTTCCAGCGCTTGAGGAGGAGATACATAATGTAAAAAAAATAGTGAGGTTTTTCCCAAATCGTTTAGAAAAAATTTCACAGAAATATTAATTCTAGCATCACATAAAAGTGACTGAAATCCCTTGGATTTTAGTAAGAAAGCATGGTTGAGAAATTATTTTCATTTCGTGACCATCAGGTGCTAATATGAGGAGTGCGTTGACATTTGACTGATGTGCCTGTTATCAGGGCCTAGTTTTTAGAGCACCTGAGATGCTGACTGACTGTCATAAAAAAGTCGTAAAACGAAAATAGGAAAGCCTGTTAAAAGCACCATTTACGGGGCAAGGCTGGAAAAGAAGCCTATCAGCTTGTGAGCCTAAGTACTATAACTACTTTGCTGTAATCCATCACTCGACCACAACTTGTTCGAGCTCCGGTATTCCTGCCACTGAGATTTGATCGATCGCAATTGGGCAGCTGCAACTGCGAATAGTTATTCATGGGCATTGGAGCCCAATGTTCTTAAAAAGAACAAAGTCTTAAGTTAGAAGCCCGACAATCAAGCTGAAAGCTTAAACTTTTAAGAAAAATTTGGACCAGATACTAAATATTGTAAATATTGGAATCATATAATGGTTTTTCCCGTTCTCATTGTGGTTGGTAACATCTCTCAATTAAATCTTCTTAGAAACACTTCTCCCGCCACTGCCACTTGAACATTAAAAATTGAGAATTTTTGGGACTAATGGCTACTTCTCTTTTTGTTTTTGTACATGTTACGTAACGAACTAAGTCCTCTGAAATCTTCAGCTTGTCTCGGACACCTGAAGCAGAGCGGGGCTTCCCGAGCCAGAGGCGCTGGAGCGCGAGTACTTTGAACTTGAAGATGTGCCCCAGGGAGCGAACTCCTGTGAATTTTTTGTTGAGGTTTTCTCTGATTGCTCAATACATTAAGAAACAATGAAAATATGTTGAATACTTGCATTGGTGAGTTTTTCCGACATTTTGCATATATGGACCCCATTGTAGTGGGTCTCGATGGCCACAGCACAATTACGATCACGTCTTTGACGCACTCATGCTGCAGCGGCTCGCCGATGTTTGCGTCTTTTCTGATATCTGAAAGAAAGAAAAAGCACGAATTATTTTCCCATTGAATGGCATTTTGGTTTAACAATAATTTTCTACTTAATGAACATTCTGATAAATGTTTTGCAAGTGCAGGATTTTGATCAATAGTAGCTATATTTGCGCAATGGGGAGTGAGAAGTGAGTGTAAATATCTTTTCTCAGCTGATAGACTCCGTTAGGTATTCATAACGAAATTTGCAATACATTGTAAATATACAGAAACTTGTCAGGGCCGGAATTATTCAGATTTAAGTTGTTCAGGCTGAAATTTGTTAAGTTGAGTAACATTTTTCTGTCATGGCTTCACCAATTACAAACGAGCATACGTGGAAAACAGCATTATCATTTTATGCAGGGAAAACTGCATTATCATTTTTCACCTGAAATATTCAAAGCATGTTGCTTGTGGCAAATAACCCCGATTCTTCTGCCCTGTAATATATCCTAACTGGTAACCAAGATTCTATTCACGTAGCAGAAAGTCTGTGAGTCGAGAGTTGCGAAAAAGATGTCGGGCTTTGCAAATTTTCAAAGAACGAATTTTCCGATGAGAAGGAAATTCCTCACACGTGAAGCTCTGTACTCATACTGTCAATTCAATTGATTTAATTCCTGCGAGTTGAACGAGATATTCCTTTTATGCATTCCATTTTGGGTATTCTATTTTTCGTTTAAGCACTCCGTGCGTTCACTGTTATATGAGGTATTCGGTTGTCGCACCTACAGTTAGGCGCTGCACAAAATGCAGCCAGATTTTTGATGATCGACAACGATGTTAGAGCAGCGCATCTCGCCCTGCACTCTCTTAACGCGCTCCCTGCGTGTGAATGTTTGCACATAATTAGCTAGTTCCAAAAAGGACGTCGACTTTGAATTTGGAGACTTTTTATTACGTCAGACCTTCTTTCGTCATTTTTGTTAGTTCTCTATAATCAGATTCATTGAATTTAAGTGATTATTATTTCGAATATAATGGTTGTCTCTTAACGCAGGCTTATTGAGTTCCGGCACACGAGCAATCATTCCGCAAAAGTAGTTGATTTGTGCACCGGAGGCATGCACGGAACTTGTTGTACACTGGTACAGGTGGGAAACATGCTGTACATTGGTACGCGTGTGGAACATACTGTACATTGGTATGCGTGTGGAACATGCTGTACATTGGTACGCGCGTGGAACATGCTGCACATTAGTACAGGTGGGGAACATACTGTACATTGGTACGCGTGTGGAACATGCTGTACATTGGTACAGGTGTCGAACATGCTGTACATTGGTACAGGTGGGGAACATGCTGTACATTGGTAGAGGTAGGGAACATGCTGTACATCGGTATGCCGGTATGCGTGTATAACGCGTTATACGATGGCGCACGCGGGGATCGTGTGGTACGTTAATACAAGCGGGGAACGTGTGGTACAGTGGTACGCAAGAAAACGTGTTATACGTGGCATCCAAACATGTGTCGGGTACAGTAGCTCCTGTGAGCCGTCTGTTCTCCAGTAATGAACATTTTCCGAAAAATATCGTTGTTATGCCATTTGATCGTATTTGGCTCACATTCGTTCGGCGACCATAGAGCAAAATTTGCTCATTATCTCTTGCAAAATGAATTAAGTCTTGAGGTGAACACAATATTATGACTGTTCTGAGAATTGTCTACAAATTGAGGGTTCATTTTAGTCTCCTGCTACGTGCATAGACTCGACTTGACACCGTCTGGTGTGTGCATCGAAGTATGAATTCGGAAGCATGTTTTCTTCGAGTGGAGCTCCACAAAATATCAGAGCATGAAAGCCAAAAGAAAGTGCTGGATGGGTCCCCTGTCATAAAGGTTATCTATGCATATGGACAGAGGCCTCTAATGTTGAGAAACATGAGCGCATGAAGACATGAAGGTCAGTGGCAGTGATATAGGTATGTACGTGCATAAAACTAATTTCTGTTCCTTTGTAAGACCTGTTATGAAATTTTTTTAAAGAAAAAGTTACAAGAAAGCATAACTCTACTCTATCTACACTGGTGTGCCGCCTCGTATGACGGTCGGAATTGTTTTTTCCCAAAGGAGCACACCGCCTTGATTCGAACCCTGGACCTCTTGAGTGGGAAGCAACCACTCTGCAGACAAATACGCCACAAAATCTAATTGTTCCAAAATTTCATAGGAAATTATTCGCTAGCCCTGTGGAAAATTAGCCAACTAATTTATACTTTCGTGTGACAATAATTAGTGAAAATTCTATTAATGGAAAATTTGCCTTTAACTAACCATTTTGAGTTCAGGCAATATATCTTTTTTCATTAAAAGGGTGCCTGTCCTGTGTGCTGGGCGACGACCGAGTTCATTTCCGAATTAGGAAATGCTACCTAATTATTGGCGTTTCGTTTTATTTATGATTGATGAACAATGTGCAATAATATATTTCAGCATCATGACACTCAGGTTTTGTATTTCAATATTATGTTTATTAAACGGTACATATATATATAAATATTGTACAGTTGAGGTGAAAAATAATATCATGAATATTCTGATTTTAATCATTACCGAAGGCATACTGCGCCCAGAGCCTTACCGTGAGCGTACAGGGTGAAATTTAAAACTGGGCTCAAATTAATTTAACATAAAAAATTCATCGATACAAAACATGTAGAAATAAAAATTAAGGCTTGCTTGCACCTTTACACCTAAAATAAATTAAACTGAAGTAATTATCATATGAGTTTGGCAGTGGCATTGTAAAAGAATTTCGTAGTTTTTATTCTCAATTGCTGTTGAAAAATTCAAACGGCGGCTTGCAAACTGCTTTTGGAACGTTGCGTTGTTTGTACACGTGGCTGGAATGACAGGAAATTTATTAGTGAAAAAGCTAATTTTATCAGAGTTTTATTTGTCAACGTAGATTTTATCTTATGTGACAAGCGTGTACAGATAATGTGTAGGTAGGTATAACTATTGACAATATATTGAATAATACATCGATGATTTCTGTTCATCGAAACATGCTTATATTGTTCATGTTTTCATGCAATTTTGTACTTACACTCACATGTTTTAGTGTTTTTCACTCACTGGTTTTCCATCAAAATTTCTGTTTCTGCTTTACTATCAACAATTTAACTAAAATTTTCTTCTCAATCTGGAAAATATGATTTCATGTTAGAGAAATGGTTTTAATATTCATGCATTTTTCAAGCATCCATGCAATAATGAACAATGAATATGAGCAGGAGGTCGGTTTTATGAGGCACCAATGCGTGGGGTCTGTTGTAGAGAGCAGTCCAATCTATACCAAATAAGGAGTATGTTGAAACCATGTAGCTCCTAAATGTATTTTATGTAATAACGTACATATTCCAATTTGAGATTAGCGTTTAACCTCTTCAGTGCTACTGAACATCAAAATGGGAATTTCATTGATGGTCAATTTTATAGAAATATTATAGCACAATGTAGGTTGGTACTCGGCATTTCATGTGGCTTAGACAAAATTAATGCATCCTGGCGTTAGCGTAAAAAACTCATTCTGTATCCAGCATGCTGCACATAAATGTTGTTTGTTGCATAATGAAGGTGTGATAAAGATTGTGTTACTAAATGCATGCAGGTCTCAACCAATCAGTTCGGTGATAGGAACAAAAAAATAAAGACGCAATCAACGTTTATATTTGCGTACATCAAGGAGTGACAAAAAACTCACCTCTAACAAGAGAAAGATCAGAACCGAGGGTACGAGCCCGTTTTGCATTAAACCAAAGGCTTCGTAAATAATTATTAAGTCCCTAAAAACTTAAATGAACACCTACCGTGCCATCATTGAATCGTGTGATGAAAATTTAGCCAACCAACGCCATCCTAGCAAGTGTAACTAGTTAGCTTTAGTGTATCTCAGAGTTAGGCACGGCCTACAGCATGCAGCGCTCACATGTGAACGACGTATGTTTTCAGCGCCCCTTCTGCGGAAATTCTGTTTTTTCTGATACATGGGAGCAAAAACTGATCGTAAACATTCCCGTGAGTTTTACCAATGCTGCCTTAAATCATTTCATGCTTCAAATGAACACCAATTCAAGTCCCAGTACAAAATGTTTAATCGATTCGGCTCGATATTTTTGAGAGATATGTTCATGTCGAGTCTGGTTGTTTTAATACCGGTTGCTTTGCGTAAGCTCAAAAATCATATTTTAAAATCGAATAAGCTGTATTACGCAACAACGTGGCAAATCGAGGGCGGGAACATTTTATTTGTATGTTCTGTTTTTTAAAATTTCCCTGCCAAGAGGTCGGTGAAATTGTAAAGTGCAATTAGCCTACTGCTTAACAGACATGTATAAATATCCATGTGCCAGCTTACAGTGATGCATCCTTCCAAATTAACTAGAGAATTTCAGATACACTTAACGAACGCAGTTTTTGGTTGAAATATCTAGCGAAATATTACCAAATGTCAATTATCAACAAACAAAAAATAGAGTTTGGTTTGTTGTGAGATTGCGTGGTAGATAATTCCACATCGTAAATAGGAATGTGTTCTCAATATGTTTTCCCAACTAGTAACTAAGTAGGGATTCGGACTTGGCCCAATCGATTCTGTGACACCATTGTCTAAATTGTGGGCCCTCACTGCCAATTCGAGGCCACGTTCGTAAAAACAAATGCTACTCTGAACAGTGGCGGGAAATTCCTTATTTTTTAAGTCATTCATTTTCCCGGTACCTCGTGAGTGTTTCAGATAGAACTGAATTTTCTCTTCAAGGAAATAGGCAGGCAGCGTGATTTAAATTCCCACTCCAAGGATATCGCCGAAACACCCGGATGCGAGCTTCAGCCGAACGGATTTTGATCTAATTTTTTTCAGTGGAACAGAAATGAGTATTTTTTCCAGCAGGATTTCCAGCAGTACAGGCTAAATATTGAACCCCATGCGCGGTGTAAACACGTTGTAAGTCTGAATCTTTGTCTAGTAGGAGTACCGATGCACAAGTTATTTTTTGCTGCCAAAATATGAGTTTTGAGACTGGTTTCAAGGGGTGTGTTTCACGTTCTTACAGCTCTGTGTCGCGTATGTACATAAAGGTACATTATGCAAGCAAATGTGAGGTTCAAGTTATTGGAAAAAATTATTGAATTGATTTTTGATTAACGCTTGAATCGGACACAGTTGTGTAGGAATAACTTTATGTTTTATTACCTCAGGAAGTGCATATAAGTCCTTCGAAATAGATTTCTCTAAGATTTTGGTAATGAATTTTCTGAATTTCATCATCCCTAGAAATATCGATGGACTAAAAAGTAATATTGGAAGAGAAATAAGCGATATTGGTTGAGTCACGTTGCGAAATATTATGACCAGTATGAGGAAAAGATGTGAAGAATGTACTGCGCAAGATGGGAATCAACTTATAAATGATTTCTAACTAAATTAAAACTTATATAATCTCCCAAATTTTCTATTTCCATTGGTATATAGTTTTTAACTATTACTTTAAAAATAAAACATATATTTAGGATTTACAGGGATGGGGTTTTCCTGAACAACCTGTAGTTAGACTCATGCAGTACAGACGTACATTTATAGATCGGTCAATTTGTTTCTTCCCTAAGGCAGTTCAGCTTAGCAACGTTTCCAGTTTTTGCGATCTAGAGTTTTTAGAGAGCATTTTTTCTCTTACGAAGACTCGGCACAATTCCCAAGGCGAGTTCCTATAAATGAGGCGGTCAGCGAGGCTGTCTCCATAGCTCGTGAGCGACAGCAAGGAAGAGGCCGGCGACTTTGTGAGGGCTGCTCAAAACTATTGTGACAATGAGGACCGCTGTGAGTTGAACTTTCTGTAGTCGCAAATTCCGCAAAGCCCACTGTAATGACTTCAAAATCAGTGTGTAAACATTCTCACGAGCCATTTCTCAACCGTTGCCGTCCAAATTGTTTTCTTGTTGACTAATGTTGTTTCGTATTGTTTCTTTTGATGGTATTTCGATGCTTCTCTGCGAGCAAAGCAAACCAAATCAATAGGACATCATTCTCTTTTTGTAGATGGCATTTTGGTTTGACGAAGTACGTATCATAAGTAATAGAAATAATGAAAAAAATAAAATTAGTTGCACTTGAATCCTTAGAGGGTGAAGGATTTGAGTAGACATAATCATTATTCCTTTAAAGATTCACTTCGAGACTACATATTTACACCATATGAGGGTTCGTCATCCCGTTTTGCCTTTACGGGGAAGCATAAAATGTTCAAGCTCCCTCATCGATAGCAGCATATTTTCATCCTTCAATTTCGCATCTAAATAATACGAAACAATTTGTCGTTTAACATTTTATATCAAAACGGCGCTCACTGTTACGGCTGGTGGTCCGGCAGAATAGGCGTGATGACGATTTTACTACGGCAAACCAGTGAATGCTAAAATGCCTTCTGTCGTTGCCAGGCTCTTCCGCCCAAAAGAAGGTGGTAGACTTATGTCGCATTCCTGGGAGATCACGTAAATACTCTAATTTACCCCCCGAGTACCTCCCACACGGTGATAGAAAGTCGATCTGCAAATTTTGTGTTCTGATTAACAGTTTTTAGCATATCTTTAGCGTTTCAAATACTGCTTCCACTGTTGAAGGCAGTTACCACCGCTAGTGTTGGTGTCATTATGTAATCGTTATTGTTATGTTTGATTATTTCACTGGTACTTTTTTGTGTTGTTAATCATGTTTTACCAAATTACGAATCATACCACAATCAATGTTACTATTTTTCATGCTCTTATTGTGAATATCATCGTAACTCTATGCATCATTCACACTGTTTTTGATTACCTATGAAAAACGCAACCTAGCACTAACATAATGTACATAGCAGTATGGATGCATGAGAGCGTATTAGAACACTAGATGAAAGGGAATTTTTGGAGAAAATATCCTGTGAATCATTTTGCTACTGTTACACACTGTGTATTTTTACTATTAATGCGTTTTTAATTTAAACCGAACTTCCCTTCCGTCAGGTTATACTGGGCTACGTGCTGGTGCTGGCGCTCGTCGTCACAGCAGAACCTCTTTTCGGAGGTCAATCTAACAGTAACCAGGATATCCTCGGCAGGATTCTCAACCCGCAGCCAAGAAATATCTTCGAACAAATTTTCAACCCCTCTGGTGGGAACCTTTTTACCCCCAACAACAATGACGGCATCGCTGGATTCTTTAGAAGAGTTTTTGGGCAGTAAACCTAATGAACAACATGGCTACAGCAGTCATTTACACCTGAGGCCATGTACACCTGAAGCCATGTACACCTGAAGCCATGTACACCTGATCACGTAGGTGACTTCCCAAAAAAAAGTCTTGTGCGCGCGGTTAGATCGAAATTTTTCTCTAGTGTAGCAGTTTATTTTGTGTTACAGAAAGCTTTCATGTCTTTCATGTCTTCGTTGAAATTAGAAACCAGGCTGGATGAAATTTTGGTCGTATGACCACTGCGTTGCCGGTCCATGTTTCGGTTGCGCGTTAGACATGGTTTCAAACAAATATAACGCTGACGCTAAATCAGCAAAATATTGTGATACCAAAGGGCATTACTACAATAATTTCATTGTCATAAATTGTCGGCTACTTTGAGCTCTTGAGCGAAATTTTACATCATTCGGGCATTAGCAGTTAACGTGTGAACACAAAAAATGAAATAACAATCATGCAATGTGTTTTAATTCCTTTTCAAATGACTTTAATGTGGAAAAGCTACGCAACTGAACATGAAATTTGACAAATATTTCAAGTTGGAAATAACAGCTGTGGATGATTTTGTGTTCAGTTGATGCAAATTTACATAGAATGATATTTTTAAAAGTACCATGCCTGTCCAGCGGAGGAAGAGTTGGTTGATATGTATCAAGCTTTAGAGTTTAATGGTTTATTCGAGCCGATAGGTTTAAGAAATCGTGCTTTCATGAATTTTAATCGTGCTTTCGGGTATTTTCCTTTCGAAAAAGAAGCTTATCGATAATAATATCATACGTAGTTTACCCATTAAAAATGCAAGAATTTAACTAGGGTCTTTCAAAAATATAGTTCATTATTTGAAACATCTACTGAATTGAAAATAAGAAATTTTTCCTTTTTGAGCAAAAATGGTATGAAACCTCAAATAAAACCTGCATTAGTCCCGCTCACGTTTATATGGAATTGGACTACAAAGCCTTGGTGGTTCACGTGAATTTTTCACTTCAAGGCTCATTATTATTTGAGTGCTACTTTCTATTGAACTAATACTCAAAAGCATATCAAAGTAACATAGGAAAAGTTACATTCTTTCCATAAATGGTACGCTCTGCTGAGACCAATGTGTCTCCCAGCGTGAACACTCATGCGACTACATCAAGCGATCATTTTAGAAAATTACACGAAACCATTACTCCTTTCGATTTTTCAGTTCATTGCACGCCATGGAATTGAAAAATAACTGGTCAGTCATTTCTGCGTTTTTCGGGTCATGTTCTCAAGCCAGTCTTAGCATAATCGATTTATCCAAGGTGAAGAAATCGCTTCTTCAGAGTTTGTTTAATTTCTTTTGGGTGAACATCAAATCCGGATTCGGAAAAAACGTACCGAAATGACACAAGGATTCTGATGTACGTTAATGTACACGAAGCGAGATTTGCACATAGCAAAATATTTGCTGCTACAATGTTTGTCCTTACGCAGATATGGTCCATCATCGAAGCGAGTACCTGATATGATTTCTATTCGCATCGGTTCCTTAAAAAAAAACGCCCAACAGAGATTACTTCGATGCCTAATTTGAAACGGCAGTTATGTCATGTAGAAGGAACAGACTCGAAAGTTTATTCATTAATGAGGGCAATTTCTTATGTACAGCGACTTATGACTGGGAGGGAGGTTTCCTTCCTAATGAACTGCCAGTCACATATATGTTGAACAATTATTAGAGTATACCATGAGGCATATTTTGCATTGATGTCGGCTTAGTTTGTAGTTTCACGCTATGAAACTGGTATTAGGAAACACAATGATCACAAATACTCGTTTATTCACTGTTTGAAATCTATTAGAATTGAATCGATATCATGTCTGTATAGAATTCAGGATCGTTGTATTTGCTTCAGCCTCGACTTGATACAATGATCGAAAAAAATTTGTACAATCTGGGAGTACTATAGAAATATTTTGAACTTATGTGACAAAAACGACATATCATACGAAATTTGAACATCATGCACCTAATGCGAAATCACATAATTCGGGATAAATAGGAATAAGGTTTAGAACTCACATTGGAAATAAATTAAAACATGGAGACGTATGCTGAACATATTGTTTTGAGTAGCAAAACTATGAGTTCGACAGAGCTTCACATTTGAGTCATCGGTAGTGTACGTAGGTGTCAAAAGTCTCAAACTCCCAGCGGCGCTTTAGAGCATCCATTTGGACTCCTCAAAATACTGATGGGCTTCCAAGGCCACAGCTCAGAGTGAGAAGCTAAAAACAACTTATTGCTTTCTTTGGAAGAAACTGTTACGTCGCTATGAAGGAATTTCGTTGAAATATTGTAGAAGGTTTCTGTTGGAGGAGAGAACGATGTGATTTTAGGGTACTTGACATCGTGGAACTAGCTTAGAGAGAGCGAAGTCAGGAATCGAGCATAAGAAGGCGTGCGCTAAAAAAGAAGGTCACCAGAAGCATGTTCAGTGTTGAGGCTGGTTCAAGGAAGGATTTAGAATGAAAGGTTCCGAGCTTATCGAAACGAGGCTGGGACTAAGCAGCATGGACACAGACACATCTGTATGAAAGTGACGTAGCCCCACAGGCGTCGGCGCTGCGGTCAGTGTAGAGTTCAGGTATGATGACAGGCTGAGGCGAGGGCTGCCTGTCTGAATTCAAGGACTCAAAACTCTACCGCCGCGAAATGCGTTAGAGGGCAAGTTGTAAATAGGCAAAATGAGCGTTTATATACATGGCAGCATGGGTAATTCCTATATTGAGAGGTAATCTGAAATGTTGCACTAAAATTGAAATAATGATTCTTACACCAAGTTTTTTTGTTAATCTGCTAGAAATTTAATTAATATACAGGAAATAAAACAGTTAAATTATCAGTGCGTATTGTGGAGTGCAAAAAGAAAAGTGACTACTAATTCTGAGATAGGGTAAAAAGAGATATACTAAATTGATCTAGATTTTGAATGGAATCAAATATTACAATTGATCAAGTACGAAAATAGTTCGAATTTTGATGAGAAATTCGTAGAGTGATACTAGAACTAGAAGAAAAACGACCACATGTTTTGCATTATCTCAGACGAGTGGAGAGTCTACTTATTGGGAAGAGATAATAATAACATCCTATTTGGCAATTCCAATTTTGGAGCTCATACAGTATTTAAATAAAGTTGCGAATAACACCTAACCTACATCTGCCCGGCAAAACTTTTGAAACGCCAATGACCACGGATGTAACAACTGTAACAACCAGGCAACGAAGATGGGGTAACATGCAACAACTGTAGTATAACAACTGTAACAATCAGGCAACGAAGATGGTTTAACATGCAACAACTGTAGTCTAACAACTGTAACAACCAGGCAACGAAGATGAGGTAACATGTAGCAACTATAACAACCAAGCAACGAAGATGGTGTAGCATGTAACAACCGTAACAACCAGGCAACGAAGATGTTGTAACATGTAAAAACTGCAATAACCAGGCAAAGAAGATGGGGTAACATGTAACAACCGTAACAACCAGGCAACGAAGATAGTGTAACATGTAACAACTGTAACAACCAGGCAACGAAGATGGGGTAACATGTTACAACTGTAACAACCAGGCAACGAAGATAGTGCACAGTGTTAGAGTAACTTAATTTTACGCTCAACGCAGTGCTCCAATCAATAACTGAAATTCTCACCTAATACCAAACCGTTGAATCTCACCGCTCGGTTGAACTCAATCGAGTGCTTGGTGTGTTCATTGGGCTACGCCTTACTATCAATATTGAAATTCATGCAACGTTCCTGCAATGGAGCATGGCCATGTGATAAATAATTTTAGATGTTATTGGTGTTTTACTTCATGAATTGCATGTGTGTTAACGGGGTTGATAACCAGCTGGTGAAGTCGTGTTCGTTCGTGGTCCTGAAAACTGTTGTTTAGGGGTTAGGAATTTTTATGGTTCCTGAGGTTTCCTGTCCTTCACGATTCCCCGAGTATGACCTGGTGAGGTATTTCGAGTCTCATAAACCTGAATGTTAACATCAAATTTCTCCAAAGGAAATGGGGCCCAGGAAGAAGCATGAACGCCCCTTGGGGAAGAGCGTGCAGAGTTCTACGCCCCGAGGAAGTACAACTTAGTTTCAGTGTTTATTGTAGAAATTGTGTTATGCATTTAGTCTGCAATAGAAATCCATATTGATCGATCACTTTATTCTATGCCTAAGGAAGCGTTACTGCCGTCCGTGGGAGCTGTGGGGTTGATGAGCCGTGTTCGTGTGTAATTAATTGATTGACTAATTCTTTGTTGTTTGAGTAATCTTAATACTAAATACTAAAACTCTGGTCTTGCTTGTTTGCTTGAAAACGTGCCCACGTTTGTCTGTCGAATCTGAGATATTCGAAATTTATACTCTTCGTTTAATCTTGTATTGTGGATACCTACTTAACTGCATAGGATATATTTCTGGATACGGTTTGATTTTGATGAATTATATTTGACCCAACGGGTCACGGGTTTTCTAGTTAAGTATAAACTTACCTGTCCATACCCAAAATCAGCGCCACAGAGCAAAATCGGACTGAATTGCTAACGAGCAATATCCTTTCGTCTCACAACTGCATAGAACATTCTCTAACAAAGTCATATGTCAGCAAAACAGTGTCTACTCTCCTAATTATTCATAATTTTCGTTTGCGAAAGTTTTCAATGCAAGGTGTTATATCCTTCACGTTCTTATGAGGGCTGAGACCACTACTTTAATATAAGATTTTTTTACAAAATCAAATGAAGTAACTGTATATTTTTCCTACCCGAACATGGCAAAACTTAACTTGGCTGTTCAAGTAATGCATTCAAGCAGACAGTTAAGTTTTGGTACTCTACCACGACAACTCTATGTTTCTCTGGTCATTAGGTATATAATAAAAGGATTACGGTGCTTGGATTTACGCCTCACACACATTGTGCTTGCATAACATATGATGAAGTCTTAGTCTCTAGAAATGAAAGTGCAAATCTCATTACCCTATTAATACACGCGCGCTTACTTTAGTTCGTCAATTTATTTACACTTTTTTCTCACGAATGTAAGAAAGTCATGTTCGTTTACAATTTTTGATGAAATCCTCTCATTTGGCTCTCGCGTGTCGCTGGCTCAAAACGCACCTATAAAAGCGCGTCTACACTATCAACTCTCTATCAATCACAAACACACTAAAACGCGAACATAAACACAAACACTTCTGAGTCGTATCCAGACTGTACTTTGGGCCGCATGAAGTTGCACGAGTGCAAAATGTAAACAAACACCACTGCCCCTCGAATAAGTGTATAAAATTGATGTATGCTAGTGTTTTCAATTCATTTCTTGCCAATTGCTAATCATGTAGGTGATATTTTTTTTAAACTAATGACGTTTTCTATTCCGGTATGAAAAATCTGAAGCCGTCGATCTTCTAATGTCATGCCCTCAGGTAGCCAGGAACTATTTATGCAGCTGCCAGCTACTATGTATGCTGAATTAACCAATTCTTAATTTAAATAGGCTCATATCACAATACTAAACTATTTACAACTGGATAAATTACCAAAATAATCGTGTCCCATTAATTAGGTATTCATTAGCGCAATAAATACATAAACAAGCGAGTGTTCGCTGTTTCTAAGAAAGTTTAGGTTCGGAGTTTTCCAACATGTCGGAAAACACAAACACACCGAAATCTGCACGCGCAAGGTGTGTTCGTGTTCGCGGAGAGTTGAAAAACCCAAAATTCGCTCCAAAGATGGACAGTGGTGACGGGCCGGTGCTTACGTATTATCGGGAGGACCTTTAAAAAAACCNAGTAAAAATCAAAAGTCCTCCCGATAATACGTAAGGACCGACGGGCCTAAGAGTGGTTACGGGGCTGAAGAGAGGTGACGGAGTTCATACCAGTAGCTGATGCAGACTGCATGCAGACGACGGGATTCCCCGCGGGTGGGCTTCCATACACCCCAAGGGATGACAGACCTCGACTTGGACTTGGCTCGATTCGGCAGGACAAGGCTGCTTTGAGCATTGCAAAGGTGGGGAATTGAAAAAACGCAAAAAATAGGCCAAAAAATATTCAGGATCTGGTTCTTCTAATCTACCAGGTATTGTCATTAAGGTTAGGCAGTTTTTAAAGCGTTGCCGAACTCATTGGATTCAACACACACACGCACACGCTTAACACGTTGACTCCGATTCTCCACACAGGTAAAATTACATACCGACAAATATCTCCGTTTTGAATTTAAAAATAAAGGATTCTGGTTTCACAAATTTGGTTACTCTATTAATTTTCTTTCTAATCAGAACTAGCTTATTCGATTGATGAACACAAATTTGAAGAGTACTCGAAAATTTGTATTTATACGTGATAGTGCTTTGGTTACATTAGGTTAGGTTAGATGATCGCGAGTACCATATATGACCCACTTCGGAGTCAACGTGTTAAAGTTGCCTGCTCATGGGGAGTGAGTTACCTTCGAAATTTATTACTGAGAAAAAAGGTGATTATTCTCTTCGTACGCCCCTGTGAGTATTATAAAAATTACTTCGACATCACGCGAACGACGCACAATTTGCAGTTCATGTGCTTTCGAGCAGATATAGAATTGGAAAAATTCAACTTTCGATTTGGACTATACGCGAAATTTCTGAAACCTTCTTTGTAAAGACTGATTCCTTGCAGGCCCTTCACCCCAAGTTCTCTTTATAATGGCAGCAATTTTATAGGTGAATATGCCAAGTTTAGACTCACATAGAAAAAGTGAGCGAAGGTCTTTTTTTAATTCGTAATTAAGGGCTTGCATGCTTCAAGAATAGTTTTCAACTAAAATAAGTTGAGAATTTTTAAAGGGCACCCATACATTTTAAGGTAAGCCAAAATTCACCTAAAATGTATTGAGATACTAAGCTAAAATGGCACTTCCAAACACAACACTCAGCCGTTCTTTTTGTAACAACCTAAAACTCGTATTATGAACTTTAATTAACAGTAACTTTTCAAGTTGATATTGAAGTATCGCTCGATTTTAAGGCATTTGTTTAAATTTTCTTGTTATTTGAATTATTAACATTTTTTCAGTATATTCAGACTGCGATAGTCTGAATAACAAAAATAATTACCAAAGAGGCGTCGTTTGAGCAGCCCGTCCGGGGAAGAGTATTCTGCGGGAACCAAAAATTATTATTTCTTAATTTATATATAAGAAGTGTGACGAACCCAGCTGAAACAGCACTTGCTCGGGAGAATAAGACACGTCAGAATAAATAACTAGTTTATATTAAACGCTAA
>VOMN01117273.1:0-15902 GCA_014899125.1 Orchestia grillus
ACTGACACGCCCTCCTCTCGTTCTGGGCTTCCATCAAACAGCCTTCGTTGTAGGTCTTTGTCTGAGAGTCCTCTGTGTGTGCGCTCCTGTGTGTCCGGCTTCCGCTGCAACCGTCCTTTATTTTCTTTCGGATTTCAGATGATGGGTTCTTCGTTATAGATCCTTCGGTTCTTTGTTATGGATTTATTGATTTATCATAATGAAATTTTAGTTCATTTGTGTCCTTTTTCATCCGAGCTTTCATCTTTTTCGACTCTCGGTGGGGTTTTACGAGTTCTTTTTCAACTATTTAAATTTTGTACCTCCACGCTGCTATATTACGGATAGCTGCAGGTTTGCCGTAGAAGATTAATAAAGAAGGTAAAAACAACGAATGTTGCACAGGTCTCAACTGTTTACATATTTCATCCGTGGGTGTCATGTATGTATGATACATAGTTAGACCCAGCGTTCTCAGGCCAACACATCATTTGCTTACAGAATTCTTAAATTTTTTTATAACTAACATAATACCCATGAATTTCTCCATCAGTAGTCTAAATAATAGTCATAATAATAATAATAATACCCATTCTCATCAATATAATTGTTACTGTCATAGTTCTACCGTTGGTGAAAAACGGGGCCGTATTTTGTGTCTGCATCAGCAGGGTATCTGATTCATAGGCGTTTGTTCACGTGAAGAAACAATTAGCCTTTTAGTCCTAATTCTTTAATAAACGTATATGCATACTAGTGTAAAGTAAAACTATGTTGCATAGTTCCACTAAACAGTTATCAAGTACGATATAATTTACTAGCAATTTTTATAATGAACAAATTAATGTTTTTATTTACTGCTTAGATTTACTATAGTAAATACGATAAATAGTTTTACGGTATTGACCGAATACCTATTGATACACTAGTAGACGCGCCCGTCAAATATGGCGGGACAGATTTTTTTAAATTCTCAAGATGTCCTTTTATTTACGGTAACTCTGACATGAAACAATGTTATTTTCAGTATCACTGATACGGACTGCCGTAGCTTACAGTCTCGCTATTAGTTTAGGAATGACGGGCGGACAGACAGACAGACAGAAGGACCAACCAAGCCAGCAACACTGGACTATTATTTTATAGTGGAATTACATCGTAATGCTATACCTGAATGACGCATTATGGAGCGATGGTGAAAAATCATTCAGCTACGTAAAACTTTGTGAGAACTTTGATCAATTTATATGACAAGTAAAAGTATAAAAAAAAATTTTGGGGGACATTTTGATTTCAACTTTCCTCTTTTCAAACATTAAACAACAAATATCTCAAGAAGCAAAAGTTTTTCACAAAGTTTCATAAGAGCAAAAGTGTTTAGTTTACTTCTTTCTGGTAGGTGTGAAATTTTGTACCTTTTTTTCCCTAACACCCTGTGTGTCAAGGTTTTGATTGCATTAACTTTGTATTGGGAAGTTGAAATAACTTGTATCAAGTTTACTGAATATTTTTTCCTGTAAATACTGGAGGTTCATTTAGTACCACTGCGAGTAACAAAAACATTCAGAAATGATAACTTGTTTTTATTTTCCTCCTCTATTGTGATATTTTTAATAGCATGAAAATTTATGACAAATCAAAAAAGAGTCGTGCATGCTATTTTTGCTTAAAAATATCAAATGTATCATCTAAGTATCGCTTGTGAAATTAAAACTTGAATGCGGCAGAATGCGCTTGTAAAAATTCATTTCCCAGTAGCGCAAAAAAATATTTGCTAACGTTGATGCCAGTGGGTTCCCCATGGATATACCGTCTATTTGTTGAGACCTTTTGCTAGTGAATAAAAAATAGGTTACACACATACCGATTGTGTCAATTATTCTTCGAAAATTATCTTATTAAAATCATGAAAAAAACGCCTTTGAGTGAATACCATTTCACACAACATTATGGCTTCCACAACTGGAACATTAGTATACAAGGTTACGTCAAAACTAGTAATGAATCCGTTTTCATTTACATTGAGATTTTTAATGTTGTCCACAAATCGGTTAGAGTTATGCAGAGTATATTGGTTTTACTAAGTTGGTCTACAACTGGAATTAGAAACTCAGATATTTTGTAGGTAGTAGTGTTATAAGCAGCCAGTACAGGGGTGTCTGAAAGGAGCGCCGGGTTTATGTACTGTATGGAGGCCGCATAAGATGCTGGGGATGGACTCACCAGCGAATGACGGCTTAAATTTAATTCTGTCTATTAGGAGTAAATCTTTTTGTTTTCTAAGGAAGTGGTTCACCCTATCCTCAAACTAAGTAACAGGATTAAGCTATTATGTAGTTCTTAATTTCATTTCTTGTTTTTCTATTATCTTAGTTTGAAAATTGAGGACAATCTTGGAATATTCCAATACAATCAATTTTCATATCCTTTCTCGTGTATCTATTCCCAGATAGCATTCACTGATGACAATATTATGAAACCAGACTAGTCTGAATGTCTATTAAATATTTTTTATCGCCCCCATCAGGAGGTTTTTCATAGAAAAATTCATTAAAGGTACTGAGCCCTTCTCAGTTCTAGGAAGGCGCTGTGCGTCTGATGCGCGCATGCGCGAGATAAAAAGCTTATTGCGAGTTTGAAAGAGCTATGTCACCCTTACAGTTCTGACTTTGCTTTGTTCAGTTTAAGCTAATTGCTGATTTTTTGACCCAGCGTATCTTGTACACGAAACCATGTACCAAAATCTTCATCGTTATACACTAGATGAATTGATAGTGTAGGTATATGGCGCATATTTTTCTGAAATTTCATCAAGTTCTTGAATAAATTTTAGAGTTTTATACTTGTTTCATCTTATCTAGCATTAGAGCAAAAACCTAAAAAGATTTTTATGCAACATGCAGTAATGCAAACAATTTTAGTAACGAGTTGCGACTGTATAAGATTAGGAGGTAGGCAAGCACATGTAGAAACCAAAATACGAAGTGTAAACAATTCTAATGTAAGGGAAGATCACATGTTCGAAAGAGAAACAAATCTGGAAAGGACCAGGAGAAAATAATTACTGTCCATCATATATGGCTAGCCAGTGTATCACGTTGCATTTTATTTTCCTACATTTTCTGTTCTGTTTCGAGATAATTTCTGAGGCTCAAAAAACTTTCCGAGACATAAAAACTACTCTTTTCTGAATTATATCGTACACTTGTAAGATTCTCTTATCCCACAAATGCTTTGTTACTGTAGAATAATTTTTATTTGACACATGAAGTGACTTCGATAGCAACTATTGTTCAGTTAATCCCTTAAACGTTTTTTTCCGGATTTTAAATCGCGCAAGCCTGAACTGTTTTAAAATCCTGGTTAACTTTCCAGCAGAACTTTTTTCTTTAACTTTCTCTGTTATTCCAGAGAGAAGATGTAACATTTCGTTACGAATACTTCATGCCCTTCTCGAGCACTTAATGATGCATTGACATGACTTTTAATACATTGAGACAACTTTTGATACATTGAGACGACTTTTGATACATTGAGACGACTTAATTAAGACAACTTGAGATTGTAACGACAGATCTGAGGTTCTACCAATCGCAGAACGCTCGCTATAAGACGGATTTAGCTACAAAAGAGTTGTATATGCATAAAAATTAGACATATTTTCCGTGCCAAAATGCAGCATGAATCCCATCTCTCCCCTGCAGACTCAGTTGCCCCGTGTGGTGTTTGTAACCTCTTCCCTTGTCAAACACGAGTGAACTTTTTTCGCCTAATTCCTATCGTTAAGTTTTAATTCCATAAATTTTCAGTTTAAGAAAAACTTAGAGCGAGTTTACTTGTAATTATTTTTACCTTTTTTGGTATGAGCTGTCGTTTCCTGAGAGTATTCAAACATCTGTAACAAATTAAAACTCGTCTCGACATAGGGATTTTCAGATTGGAAATCTGGTGTGGAAAGGGTTGCGATGCACAATGTAACCTTTACAGAAGCTGATGAATATAGCTGAACCAATTAGAAAAGTTTTACGAACTCAACGATTCACCCCAGCCTTTTTCGTCAGGAATTCATTCGGTTACGAAAACTAAGTTACATTGTGTTCGGCAAATCATGGATGGATTATATAAATTTTTCACCCTCATTCGATATTATTTTTTCGATCCAATAACTTGAAGTTGAACCCCCATCATACTAAGTGAGCGTATATTTTTCTGATCGTTGTTCGCTGGTGAACATTTATGCCTCCACATGCACCGCTTGTGTGCACTGGTCAAGGTGTAGCATGGCATCATAATGTCCTTACATGATCACAAAAGCATTTTCCTATTTGAAATCTATTTTTCTAATCAGAAACGTGGATATACTCGAATTTAGGCCATCANGGCGGCACAGATTGTAACGGAGGCACAGATTGTAACGGCGGCTCTGAGGACCTGCCAAGCGCGGAACGCTGTGTGCCAGATTCCGCTAAAGAGGAGGCATACTAGGCAGATTTTCTTATTGATTTCATAATTTTAATGTTTTTACTTCATCTTAATTCTTTACTTGATGAATAAATCATAGCGCATTATTTTAGCTCAAGCACTCGATTTTAACGTACAATCTGTCGCAGTACAATCTGTAGTACGTCCCAGAACGGTCTGTCGTGTATCCCAGTAAAATCTATAGTACGTCCCAGTAGAATCTGTAGTACGTCCCAATACAGTCTGTCGTGTGTCCTAGTGCAGTCTGTCGTGTGTCCCAGTACAGTCTGTCGTGTGTCCCAGTACAGGCTTCGTGTGTCCCAGAACAAATTCCCAGCTCCTCTCCTACGCCCCAGCCCCGAGCTTGAGGAAATGACTGTCCGGTGTCGGAAGCTAATTTCTTTCTCTGGGAACATTTAGCCTTTGACTTATTCTAATTTTCTCCGAATTTTTCCCAATTTAGCCTTTAGATGCGCGGTAAGTTCAGATGCGTGTTTTCCTCGCTCCATACTGCTAGAGGATGTTTTTTTAACACGTATGTTTTAATTATTTTGCTGTTTTCTGTATTTCGACAGCTGTGCAGCTGTTGCAGCTGTGGGGAGAGAAATAAAACTCCGTGAATCAAGTCAATTATACTTGCAGACGGTACGATTCCTGGGCCTTCACCACTAGATTTCAAACTAAATGTTTCAAAATACAGGAATCTTTACCACGAAAATGATACAACCCCATTTCGTTCGGCTTAATTTCGCTAATCAACTAATTTTCTCTAATGAAATTTTGTTACAAAGAACAAAAACTTCTCTCCCTAACGTTTTCATGCTTGGGAGCTGAACTTTGGGGGAGAAAATAAAATCCTTCAATGATGCATCAAGGGGAGAAGTCAAACTTACAGTACGTGGACGAAATCTGAATAAATAACAATATTTCATTATAATAATACTCTCAGGAATAATAGTTTGGGGAAATAATATTTTGGTCGCTAATGATAGCAAAATATATACCCACGGGATGGTAACATATTCAACCGATTTATAATTAAGCACACTGATGCGTCATTTTAAATGGGTCGTTCTAAATTTTTGAAGAGAAGCCAAGTCATTCGAACTCTTAGATATATTCAACCTCTATCACACGTAACAGTTAATAGGCCGTATAGATTTTAAACTTCCATATACGAGTATGTACTGAATAGACACTCTGTCATAAAAGATACACATACTACAAAGGTTTCTACGTATTATGCGCACCTCTATTTCTCACAGGATGACTTAGTGAACAGAAGTGTGTGAAATGCACTAGCTGATGAGTGTTGACCTTTGTGGAAGTGCACACCCCCAAAGCGACTTCCGTTCGAGCCGTCTTTATGGTCAGTACGAGCATGACGAGTCGCTTCCTGGTCACCGTCTTCACGCTCGAACTTTAGCTCCTCGTTCACAGTGTTCCCTTGTCATTTATGTTCTCAAGGGCAGCCATAAGAAATGCCGAGTTACATAGAACAGCTCAATATATACGTATGAGTTAAACGAAATGAAATTATTCTGGTGTTAACACGTTCTCTACGTGTTAGGCCACCAGTGTACCAATTACCTACTGCTGCGTTATGGTGCACCTGTACGTACACATGTAATAGTTCAAGGCAATATTTGCATTGAATGGAAACCCTATAATTTGAATTATTAAAATCATGAAACATAGCAGTCGCCGTCACCAAACTCGAATTCGGGACATTTTTGAAAAAAAACTGCAAGCGTTCATGCGTACGCAACGTATTGAATGAACTTTTCCATCACTCATTTTAATTGGGAAAATTTATACCCAGATATTTCACAGGTTTGATGACAACTCTTCATTGCCTATGGTATGTATACAAAATTATTTACGACTTCGTCAATTGATCGAGTTGTCACATGCCTTGATAACAGTTTTAATTTATTTAATGAAGCGAACCGACCATTAGAATCGTGGCACTTCAGGCCGCAATGTATTCAAATAAAAAAATATGACATCAGGACGAATCGTTTTTGTATATTCGTGAGAAACACTAAACTTTAATCTCAAAACTCGGTGAGTTGGCTCCCATTTTCTCTGTCACTCTCCTACCAACACGCTTTGAGTGTAAATGCCATCATTTCCGTTTATAAACTAGGCGTAGACAAAACCAGAAACGTAAAGCGTAACCATAAGTAGCTTTTCAGTATCCGTGATACAGGATAGTCAAAAATACAGAACCAGGTTCAGGTCGTTGGCAACTCACGAGCTCTGTGCAGTGCTCGACCAACATTGAAGTGTTGAATGTGTAAAGCTGAAGGATGTTTTATTTCATTTTAGTACACCCGTACGAAACAGGAGTCACATTCTAGACCTTAAAAAAATTGTTCATGCGATGACGTGACATCATTCACTGAAATTTTTCATAAAATTAAACTATTTTAAGAGCAATGTACCCATTGGCTTCAAGCACTTCAACGCAATGCTACAATACAGGTTACTGCCGCACGAGTACATCCACTACGTTAAAAAATGCAAAGTGATATGTTACTGTAGATATGTTTTTGTTTGTCCAAGAACGTGACATGCAGTTATCGAGATCAAATACCATTTTGTTATGAATTCAAATACAACATGAACATTAAAAATTTATCAACTCCGAATATTTCTTTTTGACTGCTTTTTCGGCTCAGTAAATCATCGAAAAGCTTAGCTAAGCTGCATCCATTCGTAATTCATACGATAATGAATTTCTATCCACTCAAAATATCTGAACAACTTTTGGTGAGAGCTCGTCAAAAAGAAATCAGGCTCACATTTGATGTCTTGTTTGAATAAATACATCTTGCACACCTTATATGCTTGTTAGATATTACGAGTATAGTTTCATAAGACTGAAGAATATGTACAGCTTCACTGCATAACATCTTAAATTACTCTATCCGAGTTTTTTTTTTTTGGCTCAAATTGTTTGTTTTTCTGTCACTGATGTTAAGATAGGCGAGAATTCAACACGAGACTGACAGGCGTTGAGCACGAGACTGAAAAGTGTTGAACAGGAGGCTGAAAATGTTGAACGCGGCATTTGCAAATGCTGCATACGAGACCTGTGGATGTTGAACCCGAGAGTGTCATGTGTTGAACACAGACTAGCATGTGTTGAACACGAGACAGGCAAGAATTGAATACGAGATCAGTGAATGTCGAAGCTTCGAAATATTTTTCACCCTCCCACCTCAAGAAAACGTAATTCCCCCCAGAGCTTCTATCCCATTTCCAAGCCAATGTATCATAGACGAAATCTGATTTTTCACAAAAGGAATTTGGTTTGTCATAGATCAGAACTATATAAACTGGTTTTTCAAAAACACTTTCGGTGTCAGAATAAGTTCAAGAGACCAGTACGTCGCAAATTAACAAGCAAAATGTAGTAAAATGTAAAAAATCAAAAAGTCATGCTATTAACATAACTGAAAGTATCAATTGAACGCATTGAAATGAAGTAATGTGAAATTTTAAACAACAGCAGAAGAAGAGGGTGTCAAGCAGGTGAGGGCGCAAAGGACTGGCAACACGTCGCGAAGACATTTGAGTTATGATGGAGACCTCACATCATGGCTTGGTGAAGAATCAAAAATTACCAAAAACTAAACACGGGCCAACGGGTAAAGAACGCGAGAAATTATAAATCTGTTGCGATTTTATTTGATATTTATGTTAATGAATTTAGTTCTCTTGGAGCACTAATTAATTTTTTAGTTATCTAATTAAAAATTAATTATTTATTTAATAATTATACTTGCTATTGCAATATAATTCACTGAAAATTTCTAATATAATCATATATCGTATAAAATACTAATGACAAATTTAGTGTTCTATTTGATCATTTATTGATAATATGAATCATGATATCCTATCACACAAAATTACCCTAAATCGAAAAAGTTCTTCCCCAACCAGCGACGCACTGTCCTGGTGTGAGCCTCTAACGTCTCCAATACTCGTCTCTAGAGTGTGAGCTTGAAATGTTCTTCCTCAGCTGTTATTTGGAATTTTGAAATACTTCATTTCAATGTGCTTATTTCAAAAAATCCAGTGATATTAATAATATAACCTCCAAATCGTTCCTGTACTTATGTTTAATATAATCCTGCACAGAACACGAGAAATATATTTTACGGGCTAATTACCGTCGTGCTAATCTCGTAAAGTTAAGAGGAAATTGAATGTGTTTTAAAATATCCAGAGCATGTTTTTCTATTTCATGACAAATTAAATTTCCTTTGTAACAATTCAGATATCATTTTGGACAAATCAAATTTCGCGGGTGACAAATCACATTTTGTTAGATACAAATCACATTTCGTTTGTGACAAATCAGATTTCGTTTGTGACAAATCAGATTTCGTTTGTAGCGAATCAGATTTCGTGTGTGGCAAATCGACGTTGAAATGGCATGTATCTCCAGTGTCGTGTTCCGGCACCAAGAGGGTGTCATAAACTGATGTCGAGGAGCTTAAAGTTAACAGTGGGAAAGCTGAACACCATACAGCTACTCTACTGGATATATATATACGTTGCTTTGGTCCTTACATATAATATGCAAATCTATTACTGGCAGTAAATCAATGTGTTTGCTTCCAACTTGGAACCCAGCCAACGCTTTCCAGCCAACGCTTTCTAGCCAACGCCTTCTAGCAACACTTTCTAGCCAATGCTTTCTAGCCAACGCTTTCCAACCAACGCTTTCTAGCCAACGCTTTCCAGCCAACGTTTTTTAGCCAACGCTTTCCAGCCAACGCTTTCTAGCCAACGCTTTCCAGCCAACGCTTTCTAGCCAACGCTTTCCAGCCAACGCTTTCCAGCCAACGCTTTCTAGCTAACGCTTTCCAGCCAACGCTTTTTAGTCGTTTTCTAGTCAACGCTTTCCGGCCAACGCACTCATGTAGACCTCCTTCTCTCCCTCCATCTCTCTTTCTCATTCCTGCTGATGCTGGTCTCTTCAGCAGCAATTGACCTATTAACTACAGCGTAGGTATAATCATTAACAGGATATAGATATTTTAATCGGTATTGGGTTGTTCTACACAATAACGAGACGTTAATGACTCCTAGCGATGAGGAATGTTACACTGACACCAATTAAACGTTTGTAAACACCACTAACTAATGACTTCCTCTAATTGTGTGTTGTTCGCAAAATTAGCGATTTTTGTGTTTTCGTTACGTTAACACTGAGCCGCCCCAGGGGCATCCAGAAACACTCGTTGGTATCCTGCGCTGTTTAGGAACACGGGCTGAAAGTTGTGCAACCAAACCAACTTTGTCGCCTAAGAAAGCCGAGAAATTTCCCATCTACATACTTTCGGTAAAAATTGTCAATCATAAGTGGAGCCACAGAAAAAATATTTAACCAGATTGCTTGACTGACCTGAATCTACCATTTATTTTGTCACAGTTCCTTCTGTTAGCTACGTTTGTGTTATTTCTTTACTCTGGCTCAAATGCGATGATGAACTTCATTTTTACATCAAATTTGTCGTCTTTTTCTTCTCACTATCTTGCCCCTACCGAGAAAGGGCTTAGAGCCTAATTAACCCTCGTCTCCTGTGAATTTTCTTATCCGATATGCACCATTTATTTTTTTCAGTTTTAGTAGTTTCCACTTAACTCAAAGTCGACGTAATTTTAAAATTTCACAATTCAGGTACATGATCTCAAGAGTGTTCTCTTGGTGCTCTTTGTGGCCTCAATTGAAATAATTTTTCTTAAACTATCAGTTATTTAACATTAAAGAACAATTCTTTAACAACTTCTCCTCGACTTCAGTCATCCACTGCCGCAAGCCTCACACATTTTTCTTACTGCAGGACGATCGACTGCAATCATTCTCAGTTTACACACTTCAATCAAGTAAATCCAACTTCTACTTGAGTTACCTTTTCTTTTGCATAGTTTTTTCATCCTATTATGTCTCAGTACATTCATCTTAACCTAATCATTTACCAAAATAAATTCAAAAACTATTACAAAATTTCAATGTTTGAAGACTTGGTCAAGCATAAAGACTTCATAATGAACCCGTGTTCTGTTAGCCTCAAACAAAAACTCGGAGGGTTAATGCAGCTAAATCTATTGGTTGACACAGAACAATTTCTCGGGCTAACGAACTAAATCACTTTTTAATACAACAAAAGTTGCAAAATTCAATATTATATAGTACAGGCTCGAGAACATTGAAGACAAGGTTTGAAATAAATTGCGATTGATGATTCTCAATCTTCCCATCGAAATTCTAAGTTTCTTAGTAGTTCCTGGGAACCTTCAAATCATGCAATTGAGTTTTTATAAATTTAGATTTTCAAGTCAGTGTCTCAAGCACTGTGATTGAGATCATCTCTTGTAACGCTCTCCGAGTCTCAAATTATCTCTTTTTCTGTATTGAATTGTGATTTTTCTTCACCTATTCATCTCAGCAGGTAAAATTGCCTGCACCAGACCTTGTTTACTTTTCTCAATTGCTACGTTTATCAAGTAATGTAGCCGTGTAACTTGTTGCTCATTACTATTCTTTAAAAAGCATGTTCTATTTGTTTCTTTCTCCTCTCGTAATCCCTCTGTGCTATATATTTTCTTAACTTCCTTATGCAAATATTCGAATTCGCAGTTTGCAAATAATTCCATCTCATCTGCTCATTCCCCCACACACAACCTCTTAACCTTTACTTTTAATTCAAGTATTCCGTACACGTTTCCATCATATCTTCGGTCTTGACGGGTGGTATCTCGTTTTCGATCTTTACGCGACGACTCGCGTTCAGTCTTACTCGACGGGACGAATTTTGAGTACGAGTGTCTTGAGAGGATAATTGGAGTCCTTCCAGTGCCACCAAGTAACGCCTTTCTCAGCCCCGTGGTACCGGCCACGTCGGTACTGCCCTGTTGGCTGGGTACAGGAGCACCGACCCCACCACCAGCCCCCCCCTCCACGACCCCTCGCGCAGCTGCCCCCTGTTGGAGGAGGGTGTGGTTAGTTGCAGGGGACGGTATCTTCCCTGCCTCAAACAAGCAGTATGTCTATGAAGTTCATCACTTTATCAAAATAAAGCAGCTGTAAAGAAAGCATACTTAAAAAGCATACTAAGTCCAAGCAGAAATATAATATGTAGAATATTTTTGGTGAAAATGAGGTAAGTTTTGAAAAAGATCTAAATATGTATGATCTTCCACCTGCGGACGAATTTTTATCTCATAATATACAACTACCTCGAGTATATAAAGATCTACACAACCATGAGTCCGATTGACATGAAAAACGTAGTTTATTCGTAACTAAGCTATAAATGTTTCGAAATAAGTAATTATTGAACTACCGAAAGAAAAAATATTAAATTATCACTTCTTCTTTAATGTACCAGCGCACCTATTGTGACAAAGCAGAAGAGATATTTATGACGTTTATGATGATATATTTAAAATCCGGTAACTCCCAATAAATTAGTAAAATAATGAGTGATTTATTAGAAGGAAGCTAAATTTACGGATTGTTAGTTGTTACGTCCTTGAAATGATTAGCCAAGCTGGTACTCCTAGGTCTCTCACAATTTATTGGAAATACTCGTAGTAAAGCACATATAGACTTCAACAAAGTGAATAGTACACCTAGCTCTGTATACACTAATTCCACAACCTAGGAGAACTCTAGCTCTCCAAAGCCTGAATACAAATCTTACGAGTACTCCTAGCTCGAGATAAGCTTAATGAAAGCAATAAAAACACTCTCTCTTAATAGACATCTTTGACACTTGCAGAGTACCCTGGCATGCTCTACGCTTCAGCACTTGGTTCTCAGAAATGGCTAGAGAATTTAACTAGTCTTGCGTTGTGACTACTTCTTTATGTTTTTTATTTATGTTCTTGCATTACCTATTACTATAAAATAGTTAATTATTATGTAATTAATTCATCCACTAATTATGTCAATTTTTTACTTGCGTTCATATCATTACGAATTGATTGATATCAAAAATTGAATTTTTGTAATCAACAATTAAATTATGTTAATGAGATAGATTAATTAAATTGAAACCTGTAATTTGCTGCCAAAATTTTAATTTAAAAATAAGTTATTTGAATTGTTCAAATTACCAATAGATTTAACCAGTAAAACCACGATAACTTTGTAATAATAACGATTTAAAGAACAAAAATAACAACTCTAACGGTATAACTTCAGTCATTAATAATCAATACCATACTCGTGATAAGCTACAGGCCCTACAGCGTGTACTGACAGCTCTCCTGGTCGTTGTCCCTGTCAACAGTGGAGAACATTTGGAGGTGGGAGTGACGCATGCTGTCACCAGCCGTGCCCGTGTAGCCAGACACCCGTAGCCGATAGCGCTCGTCTGGGCCGGCCACGCTGTGGGACACATCGTAATCGTTATCTCAGTTCCCTGGCGAGTCGTAAATAAGCTGTAACTGGCTCAGAAGAAACGCGTGTTTGTTGGTTATACCTATGTATATATTTAACCAATATCACTCGTCTGGGCCGGCCGCGCTGTGGAGCACACCGTAATCATGTTCTCTATCCTATTACGAGTCGTGTGACTCATTCAGAAAAAACGGGTTTGTCTTTTGGTTATGCTAGAGTTATTGAATGGAGAACCAGGTAACTTATTTTGTATTAATTTGACATTTTGTCCAGTGTGTTATGCTAGTCATTTAATTCCAGGAACTTCCATGTTCATGATTTGCACACTAAAAGTTTAATGTTCATTAATAGTCATGGTTACAGAGAATCATCAACGCTAAATGATCCTAAGAGCATTGTATTTAGATGATATAGGAGCTCTCTAGATGGCATAGTTGAAAGTCTACGGATTTTGGTTCCCAAATTATATTTACTTTTCATTATGTTCTTAATAGAGCTTTATTAGAAAGCAACTGTTATTTATCTAATGCTAGTATATTCTTGATTTTAAATAAACCTCTAGCGACTGGGGGAAATTTATGTGAAACTCTCACATTGAAGCCTCTTCTAAACAAAAAAGGAACTACCTTCCATTTAATCATATTGACTATTTAGACCACCCGTAGCCCGTTGGGTCACTTTTAGTCTCGTTGGAGTCCCTAATGATTCTTAATTATTTCTTAACAAATATCCACGGCCAAAGAAAATGGTTCATTCACTTTAGTCCTAAGTAGCAGTAACAATGTTACGAATGAAAATTACATATTTAATTACTGAGAGATAAGTTTTGTTATTCTAACCTATGTTGGTACTGAAGAGTGTGGACGGGTTCGAGGAAGATGATCAGAGTTTTAGTATTGATATATAGAAATAGCAGTTCTGTATGTCGATTACGATAATAAAAAAATAGTGCATATTTTCCAATCAGCATTAGTCTTGATGACATTAATGTTCCATTCACATTAAAAATTCAATTTATGGAACTTATTTTATAACCCTTTAACCCCTTATAATAATAAATCAAGGTGAGTCTCACCGATAATGCTAGTCATTAATGAAGCCTAATGGCATCAACGTTGATGGAATAATTTCCGTGAACAGTGATGTGAGTCATTTAACTATGTCTAGAATGATTAATAGTTATGCCTAGGATGATTAATAACTATGTCAAGGACGATAAAATTTGTTATTTAATAATCATTGCATCAATCATCTTAGTTATTAAAGAATAGCTAAGACGATACTATATCTTGGATGACTGTCGTATACAATTAAATAATTTCTAAGATGATTATGAATAATATTCATTTATATCTGATATGATTAATGCTTGGTACTACTTTTTCATAACTTACGTAAGGTATTTACGACAACAACGCTAAGCCCTTCTGCTATTTCTTAATAAGATCAATTCGCATATCAGGGTGAAAAATCGATGCTACCTTATGAGAAAACTCTCAAATTTCCTTCATTTCGTAAAAATAAAAATAAGCATCATATAAAGTACTGAATTTGATCTAATTTTTACCCCGTCACGTATCGAAGGAGCTCCTAATTTCCTAGAAAGTTTTCAATTTTCCCGAAAACCTACCTCATCTCATTTGCCTTTTACGAATGAAATACTCCTTGTTATCTAAAAATGCTTCTCGCTGGGCTTGGCTAATAGACTAGCTTTAAAATTTCTTATCTATTCGTACACCTCAAGTCACGAACACCAGCAGAGGTAGCCTGGGACTACTGAAGTTTGGGCGGGATGTGTTTAAAGGAAAATCTACGGTGTTTACACCTAATATTTAATTAACTTTTCAAACACGGTTTCACATTAGTTATTAATGAAGTCTCATTATTGGGCAGCTTAAACTTATATAAATTGAGATTTACGCTATTTCACATAATAAAAAATGTATGCACCATTGAAAAATAAGCAATATGTTACTAGCCTTGAGAGATTGAAGGGCTAATGTCAAAGAAAAGAAATTCCTGCCGTTCATTTATACCTTGAATACGTGTTGTATAGTATTCAATCATGTCCACGCTGATTGATGTATGGTATTCAATTATTGGTAGCCTGATTGATACGAAATATTAAATTTATGTCTAGGCTAAATTATGACTAACTCTGTAGCAGCCATCGGCTCTCCATACTTCCCTTTAAAGTAAGTCTGTTCTGTTCTAAGAGTTCTTTATTTAGATTTAACTTTGACGTAAGTTCTACAGCTACACATTGGAGCAGATTTGAGCAAAACATAACTAACTACTATCGTGATGCCTTATCACTGCCGCGTTCAGGAAAAGACAAAAATATCATACGTGAGTTAAGCCACTCTTCAGGAAATTTCGCAGCTTTCACTTTTAAATTGAACCGAAAAAAAAAATTTAAATACATTTTCCCGTCTGAGTGACATTTTTTCCGAACCTAAACACATAAAGGGAACATTATCATTGGACTACATGTCTCCTGAATATTGACTAGCCCAACTCTCGGAAATCTTATCGCTTTAGCCATACTCTCACCCCCCACCGAGACCCACCCATGCAGACATCACGACAGCCACAGGGCCTCAGTCTACGCCCCAGCTCGCACACTGCCACCAACGCATCGTGAGAGGGAGACGTACGGAAGGAGGTGTGAACTGTCCACAGTTTGTTTCTCTCTTGCCAGCCATATTTACCCTCCTGACCATCAAATTTACTCTCCTGCCTGTCGCTTTTACCCTCCTGACAGTCCCATTTACTCTTCTGGGGGCCACATTTACTCTCCTGTCAGTCACATTTACTCTCCTGCCAGTCATATGCACCCTCCCTTAGGCCACATTTACCCTCCCGCCAGCCACATTTACCCTTTCGTCAGTCCTATTTACCCTCCCGTCATTCACATTTACCCTCTCGCCAGTCACATGCACCCTGCCCTCCCCTTGAGACGAGCAGGCGACTCACGCGAAGAAGTTGTAGGTGGCCCAGGCCTGGCGGCCCTCCCAGTCCTCCATGTCAGCAC
>VOMN01117280.1:0-10577 GCA_014899125.1 Orchestia grillus
TAACTGTCGTAACCGTCGCTAGACATAACTGTCGTAACCGTCACTGAACAACTCATGCCGGTGCACCTAACGGTCAGTGTGTGTTGGTCGTGGTCAGTGGCTAAAGCAGTGTGTGTGTCACCACCCCAGTTGTGCTCTGCGGTCGTTTTCGTAATTGTGGTGGGCCGATAGAGCGGCTCTGTTCTCAGAACGACGCTCGTTATTTATGTAATTCACCCCTCAGCAGGACAGAGCATCTCTGTGGGTGAACGAGGCGCTTCGTAGCAGTTTGTGTTTATTTTCTATGTGCGTTTACAAAGTCACGACAGCTCCTTCATGTTTTAATCATAGTGAATATTCAACTTGTCAGGTGCGCTGAACTTGACCTAACCTTTGACGACTGTGTTGGCTGCCATTCCCTGCAGCTCACTTCTAATTCGCACCCGTCATGAGTCTCTTCATGAGTCGCGTCGTGAATCTTTCCAGGAGTCGCGTTATGAATCTTTCCATGAGTCGCGTCATGAATCTTTCCATGAGTCGCGTCATGAATCCCTTCATGAATCCCTCAATGCGTCGCTTCACGAGTGGCGTCTAGAGGACCGCGTCCCGTTATTTTTACCTGTGACGCTGGTCGTATTTTCAACCGATGTCGTTGGCGAGCTTCTCCTTGTTGGCAGCCGCTCTCTACTGCCAGCATACATCACTGCTTTTTGTGAACATCACTGCTTTTTGTGAACATCACCTACTCTTTGTGAACATCACCGGCTCTTTGTGAACATCACCGGCTCTTTGTGAACATCACGGCTCTTTGTGAACATCACGGTTCTTTGTGAACATCACTGCTTTTGTCAGTGTATATATATCACTGCTTTTTGTGAACATCACTGCTTTTGTCAGTGTATATATATCACTGCTTTTGTCAGTGTATATATCACTGCTTTTGTCAGTGTATATATCACTGCTTTTGTCAGTGTATATNTATATCACTGCTTTGTCAGTGTATATATCACTGCTTTGTCAGTGTATATATCACTGCTTTGTCAGTGTATATATCACTGCTTATGTCCGAGTATATATCACTGCTCTTCAAGGCCTGACGCCGTCTCGAGTTGACGTATTGAAGATGTTCATAAAGGATCTCTACAGCTTTCAAATTGAATTACAAAGGCAATGGATGAGAGTTTAATTTGATTTATTGCATTGTACACAGGGGTTAGAACAGTTCCTCTTGCTTACTATAGAAAAAGTTAAGTAAATATCCCCTATCCATTACCTTTGTAATTCCATTTTAAAACTGTAAGGAGACTTCATAAAGAGCTGAAACTCGGCCTTCTCTCTCACAGTTCATATGAGGCCCCCAGAATCACACAGTGTTCCTAAAATCACACGGTACCCCCAGAATCACACGGTACCCCCAGAATCACACGGTACTTCCAAAATCACACGGTACCAAGCGCCATGCACAGCGTAACGAGTTACGTAAGCCACTGCCATCCCCCAACCCTCCTCTGTCTGGAGGGTGGGTCATTTAAAACAAGGTAATACCTCTTTAGTTGCAGAGTTACACGGGTTTCGATAGAGTCGCCAAACTTGGGAGATCTTTTCTGAGGTTTGTCAAGAGCGGTGCTTGGTACCGTGGCTTTCTAGAGGCCTCCTGGCGACTCTTGTGCCGGTGGCTAGAGATAAGGACGCGTCTGTTGAGCGACGCAATCTCGTGCTTTTGTGGCCGGACGATTACTGCGTGATTTTTAATGTTCCGTCATCCTGTTTTTTTTTATTTCAGCACCGAAGATTTGACAAAAGAATATGTTCCATTTGAATTATTAGGAAATTGTACCGTCCCAAGGTTGATCGATTTTATTCGTTTACATTAATGTAGATTTTGTCAACGCGCATGTCACCGTCACTTTGGAAATACTTGCATAATGTGTCACTTTGGGCAAGTTTTTCCAATTCATGTAATGAAAAAACTGCGAGTACTTAAGAAGTTTTATTGTTCATAAGTTTATAAACTTAGTATCGATCTCCACTAACTAATTTCCGATTCCAACAAGATCACGCGGCAGCCGACACACCAAAAAACAAGGACCAGCTTCCCCGGAACCTTGCTCGGCTTAGGCCACTTGCACTTGGATGCGGAGCAGAAGTTCAGCATAAAGCATTTCCGAATGCCACGGTTTCCGGCGCCAGATTTGATCCTCTGGTCCAGGGCTATATTGAGCACATGTGCGGGGTGCAGTGCCCCAGTCCCGTCCTCGGGAAGCTGTCAAAGAAGAGCTCCTGCAGTGCATGTTGGGGTCCCTCGTTGTGTGCAGCAGCGGGGTGCACCCCTCTTGTGTCGCACCGAATTACCCTCGGGGTCTAGAGCTGTGCTAGAGCCGTGCTAGAGCCGTGCTTGCCATGCTTATTTCCCTTCAGAGGGCACAGGATAGGCAGTAGGGTTAGGTTGCCAAGTGTGTCTACCGCATGTTATGGGAACCGGCATTCCGAAAGGGGCACTGTTAAGTTACCTCAGCTATAGTTAGGCCTTCAGGATGTCTTTCTCTTTTGTGCTTGCTTTGATTTTTTTACTTTCATACCTTCTTCGCTGAATTTTCTTTATCTCTTCTTCCCTCTTTTATCTTAACTTTCTATCTTAACTTTCTGTTTTTATGTGTCAGGAATTTTATGCGGAAACGCACCTTGTGCATAGATTCCTCGCTCTCTGCTGTCCATTCTAAATGTTCCCTCCTTTTCCGGCACGATAGAGCCCGAGTCTCCCAAGCGCTGCAATCTATAATGCTGCTACGTAACTGAAACTAAGTTTAATGCTACTCCATAACTGAAACTTGAGTTACCTTGTTGAGTCAGTGAAGCTAGGAATCCGCGTTAAGGAGGAAAACCCTGCCGTGAGGCTCATGTCAGTTCATGTGACTGAACGGACGGTTCTGTTTTGGTGCCATTTGAGAGACTGTGCAGGTAGCTCTGAGGTGTGCCTGGAACTCGTTTTACGGCACGTGCACTTTGAATCATCGTACTTCGTTGTGTTGCTCGGAGCCGCTGCATTTGTGAACAGCTTGGGTGTCCTTAACCCGCTACTTTCGAACGTACCGTGTTCTTTAAACTTGACATAAGGGCTTTGGAGTGTTATAATGCGGCTGTTTAAGAATAGATGCGTCCTCTCCACAGAGAGTATATTCTTTTTGGCACCAATTGATCTAAATACGCATTTGAAAGAAAATATCTACACTAGAAATTAATACCGCCTGAGCTATCACCATGAAAATAAGTTTCGTTGTTCTATGCCTTCCATCATAATTTTTTTGTTAACATGTATTTAGATTGCAATTTTTCTTATTTCGTAGCGGTTCTACACGTTGGAAGCACTTGTAACCATTCGTAATATTTTGAAGACGCACATGTGCGTCTGAAGCAAGAGCTAATGATGGCGACTAGACGTAGCCAACTGGTAGTCGAGCTGAAAGCCAATTCCCCCGTGTGGCAGTGAATGACTGATACTGACTGGTCAGTAACGAAACGGTTGCTGCCAACGTGGCCAGTAGCAAAGCTCTCAGTAAGAACTAGCATTGTGCAAGTTACCACGAGCAATTTGTGCTTCAGGAATTCATTCCTGATTTTGTGTTTTAACGACAAGATCAAGCGAGGAAAGAAATAACTTCACCTGACAATTTTTCGTCCTGGTAAGCTAAAAATTATAAATTTTCCACTTGTGTCACGGTTTTCATTTGCATCTTTGGAGACGTGAAGCTCATTGAACTAACTTTATAGGAAATCTGCCTAATTAAGTAACTCACCCACACGCGTAAATAATTTTTGGGAACGCGTGACTCTGAGTTTCCTGGAACGCGGATGGTCGGTGCACGCTCTCGCGCGTAGCAAGCAATGCGACAGACGCGGCAATGAGTTTTGCGTGCATTTCTGGCCCTGTATTATTTCCTGCGCCGCACATACCGCGTTCTGTTTTGTAGATGTGATGAAATTTATACCTGCAATTCGTAAATTTGTTTGGATAACCTCGAGTGAGTTGGCGTGAATAAACTAACCTCTTTGTATCTTTTATCTTAACGTAGTGATTATGCAGCACTGTCTATTTCTGGGTCTAATTGATTCAGTCGCTATTATTGTGTATTATTGCTTGCCTTGATAGTCATTCTTCCTAATAGAGGAGTGAAAGTTCGAGTCAATTAGGTCGAACTTTCAGGTCCCATCGGTTCAACTTTGTGAAGTATCATTGGTCGCTGCCTTGGGTAGTACATTGCGTGTTTCCAATATTTTTTGTTCACATTGCTAAATCTAAGCAAATTTTGTCTCAAAGTTTGTGTGAGGTTAATGACATGCACTGAAAGCCAGGGTGATAATAGAATTTCTTACACTCTTCATGCTTTTGTGAAACAAAACTTATTAAAGCAGGCACCATTATTAAAGGCAAGGCAGTAACTCTAACATTTCAACCTAATATAGTTACTCCAATTATAATTTTTATTGATTAAGAAATGATTCGGTGTACCACACCAAGTCTTGTACGCTTGGAATCAATCCATGGTACGCTTGGTAACAATGCATTATGTACAATCTATCAGTAGTCGAGGTAACAGTCTATGCAATTCAAAAGGTTCATATTACAATTTATGCCCCAATTTATTTCCCTCATGGTTTCATTCAAAATTGTAACGCATTTTTTTGTTTCTACCAACAGGATAACGATCCCGAAAAACGATATACGACATAGCCGCGCATTCGCTGAAAGTAAGTACCCTCACAGTCCGCGTTTCCAACTCTCTTTTTCCAGCTTTTGGCTTTACTTTCTTCACAATGAACAGGTTGAAAGCGGTGGTTGAGTGCTGCTGTACTGCACTATTTGGAAAGCGAAACTCATCACACTTCGTTAACTTCACACACCTCCCAACCCAGGCTGCGTGGGGGCGCGATGCGGTGTTGCGTAAATCGATGCCAAATTGCCCTTACATCGGGCTGATTATGTCAGACCTGCGAGCCGGAAGCAACATTTGTCGTGTTGTGGTGTGCAATAGCAACATCCGTTGTACAGGATGTTCGCTAGAAAGTAGCTCCTGGTAGCTAGGATACTAATTGAGTATTGGCTACGATGTTACTAAGAACGATGTTTTTTCGGAACATGTTAGGGAATCCCACTCTCCCCACATAATTCCTCTCTCCGTGAAATGAGAATAAAACGAGTTAAATTCGATCTAATACTTTAGTTCCTGCGGAATCTCGCTCTAGTTAACAAACTGGGAACTTTGGATCAAACTACGAAATATCTTTTATATTGTTTTGCTTAATTATATTCATCTTGAGAATGTCTCCGAATATTTTATGTTGAAGGTATGTCGGGGCAAAATCATCTTATTTCGTATCTTATTTTCCTGGTCGATGAGCGTTTCCTTGTACTGCAATCCAGAGTTCTTGCAGTCACGCTCTTCAAATCTGTGACGTCAGTATGGGAGACTGTATCTACACACAACACAACTTTCAGTGCGTGTCTTGGCGTATACATGTGCTCTTCCATTACTTTGTTGCCATGACGACGCACCTAAACACACACCCCGGCCGGAAGCGCGTAACGGCAACGCACGTGTTGCTGCGTATACAAACTCTACCTCGTGCTCATGCATCTGTGTGCGTTGGCTTCTCCTCCACTGCTCCATTATTCGCTCCGTTACTTTGTTGCTGCCTCATTCGCTGTTACTTTTGCTTTATTCGCTCAGTTATTTTGTTGCTGCCTCATTCGCTGTTACTTTTGCCTTATTCGCTCCATTATTTTGTTGCTGCCTCATTCGCTGTTACTTTTGCCTTATTCATTCTGTTATTTTGTTGCTACCTCATCCGCTGTTACTTTTGCCTTATTCGCTCTGTTATTTTGTTGTTGCGTTCAGATACGAACGGAAGGGGTCGAGAGGAGCAAGTTCACGCCTGTGAAGTTGTATGGGAAGCATTAATTATATTCAAAGCTTTGTTCAGTTTAGACGATTCGAATCCCAAGTGAGTCTCTCCACCACAACAGATTTAATNCCCAGAGGCGACTGCTGGAAAGTTAACGCCCGTTACTGCTTTTTTCATGGGGCAATATGCGCGTTGGACATAACGTATTTAGGAAGAAAGCCCAGCGCATTGTCTGCATCTCGAAGGTGTAACACCAAGAGGTCTGTTGGTAGAAAACTGTTTCGTAAAGGCGGAAAGAAGAGCCAGCGCAACCGGGAATATCATGAATACAAATTGCGGACTTAGAAAACTTTTATTTTCAGGCTTGAAAAAGGTCAACATAGTCAGAATTTAAAGTAATTATTCTAACATAAGTGTCAGATTAATAATTCATTTTAGACAGCAACCTATTGAAATAAAATCAACAATCATAATTTCGGCATGATTTAGAGCGAGGTAGGGTTGAGCCTCGGCGGCGTCCCCCGCCAGCCCGGGCGATGGACCAGCGCATGAAGGCAGCGCTTTTATGCCTCGGTCTAAAAATACCGGCCATTTGTGGTGCCTTGGGTCTTCCTCCCCACCCACTTCCCCTCGTGTCTCCTCCTCAGTTCTTCCTTCGTTGGCTCCATGGCGTACTGCTAGTGTGATGGCCTCGTAGCCGAGAGGACCCGGGTTCAAATCTCTGCTCAGTCAGTTGAGGCATTTTCACGTAACCAAGGAGTACTTCCCTTGGAAAAGGAGGCTTAAACCACACATTTCTCACATCCCTCACCACGCCAGTAGTTGTAAGGCATAGAAAACGCGACGGTAAAAGGTGTTGGAATTAATAAAGGTTCTGTTGCATCGATCTTCTACCATCTTAACTTGGGCTAAGCCTTCGGGACTTCTATCGTTCGTGCCGACTTTGCTTCTTTCAATTTTCACACCTGCTTGGCCATCTGTTCTTTATACTTTTTTCACCCAAGTAGTTTCGAAAACGTGTTGTGTTCACCTGATTTTAATCATTTTTTAGGCGTATGAGTACTCTCGGGAATGATCGGTGTGTACCGGGAGAGGTAGAGGAAGGGCGTGTAAACGCATCTCAAGCTTATTTCTTCATCCAACTTGGAAAGTTGGATGAAATTGTGACACCCGCAGTGCGTCAGTCACATCAGTGACGCCTGCAGTGCATCAGTCACATCAGCGACGCCTGCAGTGCGTCAGTCACGTCAGTTCAGTGACGCCTGCAGTGCGTCAGTCACGTCAGTGACGCCCGGCGCACACAGTCACGGACCACAAGAGCCTCTGAGAAGCCCTCTAACGCCGGCAGCGATGTACGCTGCAGACCTCTCGATTTCTTCCTTCTCCACGATGTTTTTTGTTTCCAAAGCAGAGCTTACCGGATGAAATTCCTTGCACTGCCATAGACAGAACTCTGTGCCTGCTATTTTTGTTTTAGATTTTGTTTTCCCGAGTTAATTTAACACGCGCTTCTTAGGTAAAGAAATGTGGTTTTGTCGATCTGTGGTCGAATAAAGAAGAACCGGGCCTTACGTGCTGCTCATTTTGCTGCCGTGGTAACAGTGTCAGCTAAGAAGTAATCCCCGAAACGTTGCAAATCCCGAGGTTTAGGTTGGACGACGACGTTTAAATATCTGTGGGCTCTTGGTGCAATTCTCTCCTACGGATAGGGGATTATTTTTCGAGAACCCCTCTGAAGGCATGGGGTGTTCTATAGGCTATAAGGTTAGCTTACTTATGTCTATCTGCTACGGGGACTGGCGTCCATTGGGGACACAACAGGTTATCTTACCTCAGCCGTGGATAGGTGTGCGGGACTCGTTTGTTTCGTGCCCATTTTACTTTTTTTTTATTCATACCTTCTTGGTTATCTTTTCTGTGTCTTCTCTTCCTTCTCGGCTTGATGTTTCTATGCGTACACAATGCAGTATGAGAACACACCTATGCTTAAATACCACGTTTTCTACTGTCAATACTAACTGATGCCTTCTTCTCTTCGCTCTCTCTGGGCCACATTTCATGTGGCTAATCAAGTTTAAACTAACTAATGATGAATAATCAATAATAATCCCGTTTAGATTAACTAATGACCAAATATCTAATGATTAATAATTACTTCTAATGATTAATAATTAATTCACGACCTCCAATCCCAATAACGTGAGAAGCATTTTTATTGAACGTTCAAATTACGCATGGTGTAGTTACCTCGAAAATATACCACCTTCGACTGCTATATTAAACATGCAAGGCGCGATGCACGTCTTCTGAGTTATGTCGTAGAAAAGAACATTCCAGTAATATCAGAGTATTGGGTTGTCCAAGAGAGAGTACATTTACAACTATATAATAGAAAGACAAATTCCACAACAATAATGGGCGTTTTTATTGTTTTACGATGAGTGGAGTTAAGAAATACACTTAATTATCAGGAACAAGAATGTTACATAGTCTAATTAGTATATTAGTTTATTACAGCGCTACCTCGGTGTTTGTGACTCTGAATTTCCCTGAAAGTCTGACGGATACCAGACTCGGCATATGAAAGTGAATCGTTTCACGCTTAATTAATATATGTAGATCTATTAATTCGTTAGAAAATATCTGTGAAGAATGTGATCAGAAACGAAATTCTGCGTAAGAAGGGCGTGAAAAATAAGGGCGTACAGAGAAGGGCGTGGGAACAGAAGGGCGTGGGAATGTAGAACTTTGACAGTATTAGTCTGTCTCTCGCGTTTGAAAGTTCTAGTCTACATCACACTCTTGCTTCATGAGTGTCAATTTGTTTTCAGACGCCTTAACATATTTTTTGTTTATTGCAAATGTTCGGAGCTCGAAATTATGGAGTTAGCTTTTCTTAGATTAGTTTAAATTTACTCCGATTTTTTATTTATTTCGCAAGTGATCCTAAGAAGCCATGCCAGTGTGCTCGCGTTTCCTTTCGGCCGCATTCATTGCTTTCTCTCTCTACATGTTTTGCTTCGTTTACGTTCTTGTTTAACTTGTTACTTTTGCAATTGACGTCTGGCCGTTCAAGCCTTTGACTGTGTTTTTAGAACCGTTTTCGAGTATTTCAAACGTTTTCCCGGTGCTTTATGGCGCCCGTGAGAGACTTTCCCCGGACTTTCCCTGGCGTTGTTTCACTTTCTGCGGGTGCCGCCTTCTCTCGGCCGTGTGACCGCCCAGCTTTGCAGCTCTTCTTTCATTTTGCCTAATTGCTGAAGTGCATAAAACCGCTCTGCAAGGCCCCATAAAATCCACTTGTGTTAACTTTGTGATCTAATGCCAAGGAAAACTCGTGCAAAAGTTTATTTATTGGTTTGGTGTCCTGCTCAGTGCCCGTAAGCCCGTCGACGAGGAAGGTCACGTCTGCCTTCACTGGAGAAATACCATTAATTTTAAAAATCAATCTGAGAAGTCTTGTCATTTTTGACGGGTCACACGACCAGTTATATATATAACAACTGTATATATTACTGCATATATATATATATGTGTGTGTGTGTGTGGAACGTGTGTAGCGCGCATTGGTGTTGAAGCAGCCAATAATTTCTGTTCTGTTGTGCACTTTGTGCATCGTTGTAAATTAGTATGATGGTACGGAACCTTCACTACCAAATTGCTGAGTACCGGCCTGGGAATTATTTCCTGACTGGTTTTCAATTATCACTTCGTCGTTCAGCCAACAGCGTATAAACAGATGAACGAGATACTTGAGTAAGGAAAGAAAAAAGTTCTTCAACCACGTCAGACGAACGTATCTTCTTAACGGGATTTTCATTATGAATGGTTGGAATTTCTTATGTATTTTAGAGACAGTCGTTACCTATTGTGTGCGTAAATCATTTCTTGCTCGTCTTCATGTTTTTAGAACTACGAATGGGGCCAGATATTTTTCGTGAAGTGACTTAGTAAAGTAACAAAATGAGTATACGGTCATGTTAAAATAAAACGACGACTGCGGTGAACTTGGGAAGGCATCATTCGAATAAAAGTAAACGCAATCTCGTTGCATTTCATGTTTTTTCGATATTAAGTTTATATGAGATAATTGAGAGTTTGTCGTTGATGCAATAAAATATTGCTTGCCCTCTGTGTATTGATGAAATAAATAATAATGATGTTCAAAACTATTGGCTTAGATGATCAATGGGGGAATGCCATTACGCATGCACAGGGGGACACCGTACTAGACGCATGCTATGCCACGTCTATGTAGTCCTTTGCCTGTGCGTGATTGGTGACTGACTACATGGGACTTGGATGTGAACCCGTGAATGAACCGCTTGGCTCATTTCTGTTGCCCTGCCCTATTTAATATAATTTTTCCCTATTTCACTGTCGCTCACCAACACACTCAGTAGAAGTGACGCCTTGAAGCCTAGCGCTATTGCAGCGTCGGACGAGGGCGTCCCTCCGTGACAATAACGGGGGTGTGGGGCGTGAGTGGGGGTGTTTCGGTCACTCACCCCACGGCCTCTCCCCCCTCATATTACTGTATTTCTGAGTTCCCCTCACCGTGGACCCCCCCTCAATACTGCGTCTATTCCCCCACCCCTTCTTCCCGCGGGGCTTTACCGCGCTTGTTGCGCGCTGACGAGTGTTGTGTGGTGTGTATTGTGTGTTATATGGTGTTGTGGTGTGTGTTGTGTGGTGTT
>VOMN01117284.1:0-88041 GCA_014899125.1 Orchestia grillus
GAGTTATTAGCGTTTAATTTCCTCCCTCTTTTTTTGGGTCACCCTGTACAACAGTGCATTCACAGTACAGGGATGTGAAACACAGTACACGTACACTTGAAAGATGTCATACAACAGTACACAAGCAGTACTGGGACGCCAGCTCTAGTAGGCTGCCAATAGTGCAGGGCCAGGAGGCATTGTCTGGAGGGCAGTCAAGCGAAGGACCCCAACACAGGACTCACCAGGCACGTAATGCGTTCGAATACGGTGCTCTGCCTTGCAATTATTGCGCTGCAATACGGCGCATTATACAAGCCTAAATTCCTCCATGTAACTCATGGGCATTGAGCTCATATGAGCTGTTCTTCTTATTTTATTGCCTTCTTGAGCCTCACTGTACTAGAATGCGTGGGATGACATGACGATTGAAGAGAACGTGTACGTTCACATCCTTTCATCCGATAAATATGCACTGACTCAGATTTCGCTAGCTTTGCCAGAAAAGTTACCTCAAAATAAATTTTCTACGAACCACGGATCAACATGAGAAGCAGAGGAAAATGATTTAAACCAGTGAAAATTCACACATCAACGCAATGAGAGCAGTCTTTTATGGCATTAGAGTAGAATTTAATTTGAGGGCGACATTTACTCAAATTGTTTCATATTAAAGGCGCTCATCAGGGCAGAATAAACAAGCAGGACGAGCCGAGACGCGTGCCAGCGAGCTGATGGAGCAGGTCACTCCAGGGACAACTGGGGCAGTGCCAGTAATCAAGAAGCTGCTCCGTGATATTCTAGGAAACGCAAAATTTACGGAGGCAAATGAGCTAAAGAGAAAATTATGCAGCCATGGCAACGATATTAATGAACGTCAAATTTTTTGACGCTGCTAATATGTCCCACAAATAGAAAAAAATAAGTCTAGGAAAAATGATCGCACCTCTCATTTTACGATAGATGAGGTTTATTAAACAAAGTGGATTTTCAGTTGAATAGAGCGTTTGATGAGAGTATTTTAAGCCAATAAATGAAACCACAGCGCTTTAGTTTTAGAAGCTATTAAAAAAATTAAGTTTTTACTTCCGTTCCAACGAACTACAAATACTGTAAATGATTCACTAGAGTAGTTGACTGCCAAATTATTGGGATCTGGTTTTCTTTATTTAATCAAAATAACGTCCATTCCATAAACCCTACAGAAATATAGTTTCACAAATCTATTTTACGCAATTTAAGTATTTTATGATTGATTACGCCAAAATAATCCAGATTGCACCGACAAAGCTGTACGTATTCAAATGCCTGCTATAAGTCTTGTTACCTTTCGTAAAGTTCGAGACATTTTGTTCAGAAATAGCGCATTACGCAATTTAATAATGTTTTTACTGAAGCATAAACTTGCGATGTATGTATATGTACCTGCTACAATATTTGACAAATGTGCATAAAAATAGCATCCTTTGTTTACACTTTATAATTACAGTACTGTTCCAATAGCAATGCTTCCTATTTCAAGTAGAAAAATACCAGAACAGTACGGGGGCAGGAACTTAAAAATATCACGTATCAATTTTTCATCCCTTGCAAAAGTTTCAATCCTGCTCGTATACGGCGTGCCAATCGGTGACGTCTCTCACGGAAGGTTCAGCGCCATCGGGAGCACAGAAATGTTAGTGTTGGAAGCAAACAGTACCGCCATCCTGCAGGGCGGCAGTCGAGCGATCTGAGCAAGTAAAGCCAATTAGACACCAACGTGCGCAGATAACATGCAGAACCTAGAATCGGGCTAGTAGAGAGACAGGTCTCAGACTAAACAAACTACATTTCTCAATTTACCCCAGGCTCCAGAGAGTGCCTCCACATATTCTTTCGGGACACTCGCACCGAAAGTTTTCATCGCATACCCAAAAAACTCGTAAAATTAACTCTGTAACATAATTTTGAATGAGAATTGGGAAGTTAGTTTTCAACCAAAAAGTGAAATTTTATGGTTACTGCGTCCTCTTTTCTTGCTCATAATATCCGACTCGCAGAGAGCACCATTCCCAAACGAGTGCTCGATTCTACTCATTTCTCAAAATTTTTACTACTTAAAACTATACCGTTATCGCTCTTGAAGATTTTTCTTCGCAACACTCATTTCCGCTGCTAAACTCTGTTGACAGTTGATACTCCAGCTCCCTCCCTCTCAATAGTTAGCTCTCTACAGCACGAGCTTTGACTTCTATATTGTGCTTGCTTCAGTTTGCATTTTTTAATTATATATGTAATTGCATTCCTCAAGAATGGCTTATATCAAGTTCTAGCCACACAGTGAAAATTAAAAATAATAGAAACTAGCACAGGTGCATTCTACGTACATTTACACAATTATTCAACACACATAATGGAACTTATAATTGACTTAATGGGACACGTAGTTTTCTTGGTCTGCACATATAATACTGCAAATAAACTCCATTCAGAGACAAATTGTTTCAAAGACTGACTCCTTTTGTCTCCAGATTTCATGAGCGCTTTCAAGTGAGACAAAACCGATTTCCCGGCACCCTGTCCAATCCAGAGGCTCCGCGGGTGGAGCCGTAATCTTTGTAATCCTTGTCGCTTTTTTTTGTTCTGAGTTAGCCAACGTCGGCCTAAGGCTCCTTACTCTGGTATCTTGGATGAATTATATCTTTATTTCACATTGGAATGTCTTGTCGTCTTTAACACACCAGTATTTTTTAAAACCTCCGATGACACACAATATATACAGTATAATAACTGAGGGAAGAACTAGGAAGGTTCTGACGAGGTTTCCAGCCCTTTAGATATTTGTCGAAGAGCGTTCGCTTTAACAAGGTGGAAACGAGAAAACAATGTAATTTGAAGAAAATACTATTCGATTGGATTGTGAGAACTAGCGTCACTGAATGTACAGTACGTCACTTCCATCATCCCTGAGGAGCGCCCAGTTCCTTTGATGGGCTGACGAGAGCTGCAGGCATTCGGCGTAAGTAAGAAATAATCAAAGAAAAGATTAACAAAAATAACAGTTTGGCGTTCTGAAATATATGAGCCGAACACATGAAATATTACTCGCTCAACACGTAATTGAGAATAGTTCAGAAATAAGTTTCTCTAGCAATGGTAGCTGATTTCGTATCGAGGTCATGACTTCTAATTCTAACAGCGTACACGAACTTGACTCTATCATCGTAGTTTTGATGAGATCGAAATGGAATAGACAACGCAAAGCCAACGGGCAAACCTACTGAACACGTATTTCAAACACACAACTTATGTAGTCAACCTCATCAAATGAAATGCAACAATACAGACAATACACACACAGTACAAAAATGTGATGCAACAGCACACATGCAGTACAGAGATGTGACGCAACAGCACACATGCAGTAAAAAACTGTCATGCAACAGTACATACACAGTACAGAGATGTGATAAACAGTACACGTACACTACAGAGACGTAAATTGTCTGGAAAGCAGTGAAGCGAAGGACTCCGCATAGGACTTATACCAGGCAAGTAATGCACTGCAAGCCGATGCTCTACCTCGCAATTACTTTCAAGTAAGCTTGTTTGTGTCTCTCACTTTACTTTTCAATAAACTACATCACAAAAAAACTATTCAAATTATTGCCTAAAATTGAGACTTATCTTACGGCAACCGAGAAAAACAGTCTCTGAAATCAGAGCACACGCCTCTTATTTGATATTTTCGATCACGGCTAATTCCAAGTCAAAATTAACCTAATAACTTCCATGACTAGAAATTTTCGGTATAAACGGACATATTCGCAAAGTGACCTCATTCGCTATAAATCATATCGACGACGGGTGAATTTTAGAGTGCTTTAAAGGGAAATATACAACCATTTTACCTAAGATTCGATCGTTTCAAAGCCCGTCAACGAAGGTAATAATAGCAGCACTGCCTCGGCTCGCGTTAAATAAAACGACCAACATTTCTCACAAGTTCTGTTACCAAGCGGGTGAAAATTCGAGGAACATTTCTAGGAGACGCTCTTCGTCGCTGCCGAAGTGAACTCTCACCACACGAAGCCTGGTGCCCGCCCTGATCAGCTTAAGGAGCTCTTCAGGGTTTGAAAGCTTCTGAAAAATAGAAGAAAATCCCGACGCCGCAAGTGATGGAAGCGCAACACAAATGACGGAGGCAGTCAGGGCGGTTCATGCTCTCCAGCTTCGCGTAAAACTGATCGGTAAATCGAGGACTACGCTCTTAAAAGAAAAATTGTGTACAACGTCCGTTTCTAAACGTTATCTAATGCAGAATCGCTCATTAATCACTGACGTCAATATTGACAAACCTCCTTAAATGAAGCATCATAAAAAGCGTAGTTGAAGAACAGCAATGAGCTCGAAAGCTTTGTTCTTGATGTTCGATATAAGTGGTATGAACTTGGCAAGAGCTCGAAGGTAAATAATTTCAATCAGATAACACAAAAAGCCGATCCTGAACACGGCAATGAGAGTAAATTTTTTAGCAATTATATATCTTTCCTACTTTCATCAGTGCACATTGTTCAACGGATTTTCGTTCCTAGAACACATCGCATAATATGTTCTGCTATTACTGAATTAAACAGAGCAAGAAGATCAGCAACGACGCAGTCACAGAGAGCTATCGGCTCGGTGAACGCTTCAGCACCGGTCATAAAAGCTGCGAATGAGAAACTGAGGGCAACAACACTTCAGGAGCGACACTAGTCTTCTCCTAATCCTGTTCCAACTTAATCTATCGCCTCCCCAAAGCGACATGTGCTCAACACCTCCGACAACAGGGCTCGACAGGGCGATGCAAGCACCCCATCACCCACACATTTGCTTACGTTTATCGTGTCTTTTTCACATTGTCACTCTTATATGAATCCTAGAAAATTAATGTTTATTTTCGAGAAGGTTACGCATTATTCCGGGAAAATATTAATCAACCGTTAAGTTAAATTGTACGTAATGTTTATCAGTTTTATACTAATTTTGTCGCAATTTTCATGGATTTTCCAATATCAACGGTTCAGTCTAAAAAATTTTAATGAACTAATCAGTGTGCGGGAAAATTTTCACAAGTATTTTGACTATTATTATTATTATTATGAGAGTAATGTTTAAATCTCCCATTCCGCACAAAATATAATTCAAAGAGAGCGAAGAGAAGGGACTATTTAATATAGATTTTAGACATCTGTAAATCTGTACACAAAGTGTGGGGCCCTGCACAAGATTCATTTCGCATAGAAACAGCGAGTAAAGAATGAGGAGGAAGAAAAAACAACGAAGAGATAACGAACAAGATGTGAAAATTGAAAGAAGCTCAGTGGCTACGAAAGATGAAAGTCCCGAAAGCTTTTTGTATAGTTGAGGAAATCTAACAGTGCCCCAGTACTTTGATCCTTCAGTCGTGTAGTTCCACGCAACTATTACGTAAGCTTTCATATTACAGCGACCAAAAACATGTTACAGTGACCAAAAACATGTTAGAGAAGTAAAGTTGAATAGCTTCCTAGCGTCCCCGTAGCTTCTCGTGCTTCTTCAGAAGCATACCGTAATGCAGAGGTGTTCATAGGGTCGTGAGACGTGAGGTGTTCCAACACTACGCAAAAAATGCACTCGTGACCCAGTAATGGAATACCATTTTCTTTTTCCCTGTCCGGCTGCCTGACAAAGTACAGCCAGATTCCTTTTCGCATGTTCTGCAAGCAAGCCACAGTTAACATAGAGCTTTAACGGGATCAAAAGTTATGTTTTCAAACAAATACGCAGATATTAGATCCTAAAACTAGTCAGCCAACCATCCTGTCGTCCTTAAAACGCAACCTGACCCTATAGAAAATAAATAATTATTACACGACGGTCGGCATGTTTGTAAAGAGGTCAAAATATTCTTTTTGACTTCGTTTCACGCGGCCTGTCCATGTATTTATTATATTCTGCCCCACAGGGCTCAGACTGAAGCCGAGCACGGGGCGTCGAGTCACCGCTGCTCGAGAAGATAGCAGCGCCTAAGACGATTATTCACGCAAAGTCTCATCCTAAGGGACAATAGTCCACTTCAAATCCGCAGACTTCGCTTACAAAATAAATCTTGTCGTGAAACTCGCTACAAAAGAAGCGTAATTGAGTTCCTCTAGTTGCACAAACTCGGAGTAACGCGGCAGTTTTTGAATGCATGTGTGATGAGGATCGAGGGTTGGCGTCGTGACCAGAAATGGATGTAAATCTGAACAAAAAAAGTTGAACGAGCGCTGCATGATTATTAAGCACACGATAAAACCGGATGTTATAAAAATGATAAGAAAAAGGATCCCATCACGATTCGCAATCTCGTAGACTCTGTTTTTAAGTGAATCATCAAGAATTAAATTCCCACCAAACGAGCCGAAATTAGTTATGCACAAAAGGGCGGCTCACATTAAAGATCATATCACATCGAAAACACGAGCGAAAATGTCATGAACAAAAGTGGCATTTGGAAAGCAAAGGACTGCAGTGAAATACATCAGCTGACTCAAAACTCAAATGAGAGAGGGAAAAATGGCCTCGATGCAAAATGAACGGAGGGAAAAGATTTTCATTTAAAAACTATAGGAATTTTATTTGACAGCGCAAGGGAATATTACTGAAGGACTACAAGCCTGTCAGGGCGTACACAGGTCATACAGGGCAGATATTCCCATTTAAGGATAAAATTTACTCTAGTTTACAGAATTTTTTCGTTCGTTACTTCAGAAAACTATCGACTTATAAGAGAGCGGAATAATTTCACGGATCGTTGAGAGATTTCTGACTAAAGTGAATAATTATTCAATTGATGGTTATAGTTAGAGAGGGAACTTTTCTTTCTAAAGCATTAAAAGAAAGAGTAGGCCTATGAGGCAGCAGATTCAGGGCATCAGCTACTGAACTGCCCACTGCCGCTCAGGGGTGAGGGAAATGACTCGTGCCGTTAGAGCAAAGCTCAACGCTTTTCTGCATTGTTGTACTTTATCCTTAACGCATGCTTACAGTTTTACCAAAAGAGCGAGGAATTCTGAATTGGGAATTGGGTAACACTTTTGTCTTTTAATCGGACCAGTTTCAGAACAACTGAGCAATGCGTTCACATCGTGAGGACTTCCTATTTATCATGTGAAAAACAACATCTATGACTTGAAAACATTTTAATTCGCACATGTAGGCATCATTAAATTGAACAAACTTATCTGTCAATATTAAATTTTAGGTTAAGCTGATTTTCTTTGACGAACAGATAGTTCATTCTTTCAGATACAGAGAAGTACCCTGTTTTTCTGGCACTGAAAAGGAGTTTCGTGTAACTCGGACACTTTATTTCTAACGATCACGTATTTTTAAAAATCTATTTTGACCCTCTTCAGCTGTTTTATTCAATGCGAATTATTTCCTTCACGGCATTATGTCTCAGCTGCGCCGCTCGCCCGTCTGGCCCAAAGATGACTGTTCGGAGCTGCCGTTGAATAGCAGCCGTGATTTACATACGGGATGCGGCAGCTGAGATAGCCAAATTTAAAATCAAATCTTAACCATAGGGTAACGAGTTCGATATCAAATAATTGGACGATGCCGACAACCACGAGTTCAGCAAGTAGTCGTCCACTTATGGCAAGCAACACTTATGCCGCGACGTGTGCGATACATGAACACGCTGACGGTACTGACAAAACTAAAAAAATACAAAAATATAAATTCTTAGGTATCATGGAATTTCTGCTCATTACTTGAATATGCTGTTGCAGAGTAGAAGGAAAACAAGTTATGCAGCGAAAATTGTAAAATCAAGAATCTATTGTTCTCAATTTTACGTCAAAACTATTCATCCTAACTGCAACTGATTCTATAGCAGTTTCAACATATTGCCGGTGTGAAATTTCTGCTCCGAGAAGAATCGAGCCTGATTTTCTGCTGCAGAGCGTGGTCACAGGGAGACGTGGATGCAAGGGATGGTAAACTACCACACGAACGGGCTTAAAAATAGCTCTCAGTCAGTATCGACTATAACTTAGTTCAAGAAATCGATAAATTTTCAGAAAAGAATCAATTGTGAGAGACGTATAAAACTCTATGGTAGGTTAAGATTTGGAAACGTCCACTGGGGTTTTCATTAATTACCCAAGCTTTCGCACGCTTAAGCAGCGTACGTTTTCATGAGACGAAACAACGAAAACTCTATGGGTAAGTGAAAAAAGGTTCGCAAGTAGTAAATCATTCGTGGTTGGAAACTACTAGAAATACCGAACGATATTTAGGTCCGAATGGTTAGGTCTACAGGTAGCTGGGATACCTAAAGAATAGCACCCCCGGTAGCAGGCTACCAATGCAACTATGAAAGAAAAAGTACAATAATGTCCTATTGAAGCGACGGTTCCAAGCGATGGTTACTACTGACAGGAGAGGCAGCACAGATGCGGTTGTTGTATTACACAATTATTGATGGGGGAGAAAGAATTGTGTCTCGCACAAATTGTAACGTAGGTCGTAAACGTCAGCACCGTGAAATAGGGATAGCCTTGCGTTCGCAAACGTTCTGGAATTGCGAGAGGATCGGTCCAATCTTTGTGAATGCCACGAATTGTTTGGCAAATGTATCGGATGTTTAATGAGGCGAGCCTACGAGCGAAATAAATGAGTAACATAAAAATCAAGTCACAAGGAAAATGAAGAAATATATAATTTCAAGATCATATTATCGATCATAGTTCATTCTATAATTAAGGGATTAGTTCGTACATATTGTATTACAGTGTAAATACACATAATTTTAAGAAGAAACGATCGTTTATTCAGAAAAGTAAATGAACACAGAATGTGGTAAACGATAATGTTTGAATGGTCACTTGAACGATACGAATTCGAGTAACTTAGCATTTAAGCAGAAAATGTATTGCTTTTCAAGATGCAGCAGCCTCAATATGACTTGTTCAGCACGAGCAATAAATTTTAAACGAGGGTAACCTATATAAAAAAAATGGCTCAGTTGATAATGGTTAGCCCCTTTGTTCCGTCACTAACATATCCAGCGCAACGAATTTGAAATTATCTCAGGATTACTATCTGCATTAATGAGACGACACAAGCCTAAATCTGCGAAGAAAATTGGCTCCAACTGCATTCTTTTATCCAAAGAAAGTAGCACGTTCATCATGCTAGCTTCATCCTGCCATCAGTTTACGAGGATGAACCAAGATCGCATCAGAGCATCGACTCCAGTTCCGATTCAGCATATAGAAGCAGGGGCGCATCGAGAGCGTCTCTGGCTCTGCCGAAGATGATTTAGTGGCCGAGATTGACAAGAAAGATTCGCCAGTTAATGAACAGGTTTTACGACCGCACGTTAAAAACAAGAAACTCAGCAGCAACACAAACGTCATTTGGCCTGACTTTATCGACAGCGCAATGCTTATTATCGCATTCTCGACGGTAATAATCGTTAATATCGCAACGGTCATCTTATTACCGTGAATATAATCAGCACAAGAACATGCTTTGAGGAAGATAAATGACGTATCGATAGTCATCTCCATAATATTTTAATGAATGAAATTAATGAGCACTCCTTGAATCACCGAGTCGAGCGTATTACCCAGATATCACCGGCAATAGTTATAGGCCTCAAGTCAGAGTACGTGTGGAGAGAATTAGCAAATTTGAAATTGACGGCCATAAAATAAAATTATAGATTAGGTATAAAGTTTGCATTTGTGGGCTAATCAAGATCAGTAATGGGCACTTGAGCGCTGCTTTAACGGAGCGATGGATATAAAAGTGCTCTAAATGGCCACCATGCGACCACCGTAATGGCCAGCAGCAATTAATGGACCAACTATGCCCTTAATATCGGCTCGACCAGGGTACTGATCAGCTACTCGTACGAGCATTTAGGGTGACCACGGCTAAATAGCTCAACGATCATTTGTACGAGTGGGAATGTGATCACGGGGTAAGCGCTTAATGATCATTTTTGAGAGGGATTATGTTATGCAAGAGCTAAAATTTGTGCTTAAGATATGAACACAACAATATAAAAACAATTTGAAATAGAATGTCCCTTTGAAAATAGTTTTTTCAGGTATATTGCGAGTATCGACAGTAAATGAAATTTTCTCTCATGACAGGAACACGGATTGCTGCAGCACCACAACAACGCAGGGAAAGGACGATTTATAAAAGTCTGGAAATTATCCTCTCAGCAGAAGTGGTAAGATACACAATGGAAGAAACTATTTAGGCGATAACTGTCGAGGTAATGGAACACGGGAGAGGTTATGAAGAATAAGTTATATGTGAGTAAATATGCACAACAAATCCTCAGGGCACAACTAAATAGAAACACAATAATGGCACGAATGAAAGTATAATTTTCCCTGAAGCTTTGCAGTAATATCCTCTGGAAGCGAAGCAGTCACATTTAGCACAAAAAAATTCCCATCCAAATAACAGCTATTAATACCTATGAACGTCGATGCAATACGAGTACAAACATCAGTTCAGGCAGTCCAGCAAATTTCTTCAGCGTATTTACCTTGCACTCCAGGTCCAGGAGTGCGTGTGGTGCCGTCATCACGTGGTTTGGGGTCGAGTGTCGTGTGAAGTTCACGCTTTCCCAGCGATGTTAAAGTTGCAATAAGCCGAGAGGCGTGGCGAGCTTACTTGTTAAAAGCCCTGAAGCCTCGAAAGCGAGAGAGATTAAAAGTATTTGAAGTTTTTTCGAATGTTTGTGATGAGATACTCTTGTACAAACATGCAACATTCATAACATTCATGATACTAAGACTCTCTGTATTCGCTGGCAAACTAACATCCACGATATTCGGACAAAATGTAAGCGTGTAATAATACTTTTGTGGTTACAAAGTATGTGAGCGACAACAAATTGACGACAAAGTGTCGTTCTACAAAGAATTATCAAAGTATTATACTAATACGCTGGTACAAAGCAACCCGAAGCGTGAGTTAAAGCAGGGATCTGTATAACAAAGGCAGTGCGGAGGTTTGTGAGGATGATTTCGGATTGTAGACCAGAGAAGTGAATGCACGAAAATACGTTCACCATGAATCTGAAAAAAATTAGAAGGACTTCCGTTCAACTTCGATTTATTTGACGCAGCTTTCCGCTTATTTTGCTGAGCCTCCTCAAGAGGTCGGAACCCATTAACATATTTATTGATATCGAAGGCATTCACTGGAGCATGAAGTCTTCCAGAAACTAATTTAATAGAAAGAGGGGAGATAAATTATTTAGGGGCAAACTATTCCAGCCAAAATTTTACAACCCGTCAAGCTGAAATTATTCTTCCGCATGAATTTTGCTGTCAAATACGCTCAAACTATTTGAGTTTCGAACATACAAGACGTAAGTTCAAACTAGTTGCACTTATCAAACCTCTCAGAATCAACTGAATACATATTTCCGTCAACAAAATTATTCAACATGTGCTGTTACTCACCTGGACATAGGAAACATTCTTTTCATTGTTTCCACTATCCATTTGACAGCGAACAAATACAGTTTTATTATCCCAGTGTTATGCACCCTTTGTTTGACTAGCTTTAACTCACTGGTCAATAATCCTCACCCAAAGCTTCTGCTTTCATTATCGCTCAAAGCCAAGCAGCCTCTGCTGTGAGCTCGACTATGATTTTCATTAACCCTTTATGCACAGGAGTGACACGCCATACACACGTAAGTTTGAGTTTCAAACTACGTCTACGAGCTTAAATTCACCGTTAGACACTTCATAACAAATGTGACGCTTAGAGCACCTGTTACCAAACGAAAAACGGTTAGCTGGCTGTGAGCAATTAATAATGCAGAGTGTAAAGGGTTAAAGCGAGACAATCATTGCAACGCTCCAGAGAACTAGCGAGGACTTGTATCCTAGACCTGTATATCACGGCGACTGGTAAGCAGAGAGCATCATCCAGCACGATTGCTCTCATTCAAACGAGCGATATAACTGTTGTAGGTAAGTCCTCTCACGCCAGATCGTTACCGATGCAAGTGCCCTGGTGCAGACACTGATGTATCATGGGCTGTCGGTGCACCTGACGCTCATGAGGGAACTATAGCGACCCTCGAAAACACAAGGTTCAGGGCGACCGTAGGTAGTAACACGCCCCGCACGATGGTAAGGTGGAGGGCGCTCTCACCAAATGACATCCAAACACCGGGGCTGCTCTAGGGCCGCTGGAGGGCTGTTCGTCCACTACACCAGGCGAGGGAAGCTCTCGAGCCACCATTTGTTACATAATTATTGTGGCCAAATGTAGCTCCAGAAGAGACGACAAGGTTTAATGCATAGTGCTGTCAAGCTGCTCATACAGGTACAGCTAAAGCAGCGTCATGCAGTCGCTGTTGAGTCACCGGGTAAAACTCGAAGCTCAGTGTACTCTGGTTGAGCAAAACCTGTAGCAGAAAGGTGCAGCAGCTCACATGCAAAATTGCTTGGTAAACACGAGGTCAGGCTGCGATTACAAGAGGAAATAACCTGTTATGGGCGTTGCTGAACATAACTTCGTCATCAGTTTTCCTAGCAGTTATCGCCAGGTAAAAACACAGTGTGAAGCAAGGCTTTTTACGACAGTAAATATATATATGAAATTATAATACGTGAAATAATAAAAAAAAGTACTAGAAAAGAATTGCACAGTGCAAAGTAATTTCTTGTCTCTCGAGTCTAGCAACGGGCTCATGAATTTTTTCCAAGCTATCATAATCGTATCCAAGTTTCGAGCTCTCAATTTTTCGGAAGAATTTCGCGGTAAAAAGAGGCTTCTTTTTACTTTCGGATCAGAGGTCTGCTCAGTGAAAATAGAAGCCGCAAGACCTACATACTCCCACGAACATTTTTTCAATAAAAAAAAGGGTTCAGATGCTGCGGACAGGGAAGTAGCTGCCGCAAGCCGCAATATATATCGAGCCTTCACCTCGATATTGTACCTTGAATAACTTGATGTTTTGGCCTTCAAACCCGGGCCACACTGGGTTGCCGCCGCTTAAAGAAGAAGATCACAGCCGTGCGACGGTGTCTCGCTGAGGGTCAGCAGAATTCCACCAAGTCCGTAAGCTGTTTTCGTGGACGAACACAAACCCATAGCAACACGCCCGACATGTCTGGAACTAATGAATTTAACACGTTAACCGCCATTCTCGACACAGGTAAAATTACAAGTCGTCAAATATCTCTCGTGAATTTAAAATTGGAGGATTTGGCTTTTAAAATTTCGGCTAACTTATCAATTTTCCTTTTAATTTACATTAGCATGTACGGGTGATGACCAGAAATTTCATGAAAACTTGATAAATTTTCTTCATATATATTGCTGCTTTCGCCAGGTTAGGTTAGGTTAGACGACCTCGTGTACCACATGTGGTCCACGTGGCGGTTAACGTGTTAAAGTCTTCGCTTACCTTATTTCAGGAAGATTTGGTTCGAATTTCTACCCTTAACTTTTAGCCTAAAATTTATTCCAACCAAACATTAATTTCGATTATTTCAAATAAAAACTACTCTGATATGTCTCGTATAACACTAGTAGACAACTATGGAGCGTATGATTGCGACACTGTGCTATGCCAAAAGAGACTAGTGGCGACAGAAGTTTTTGGTAGCAACAGTGCTGTTTGGTAGCCCCGTCCGAAGGTAATAATGAACAATAACAGCAACAGCTAATGGCAGTAACACGCAGAGGAAGCAACATACAACAGTAATAATAATAGCGTTTGGTAGCAACAGAGGCTGGAGCAACAAAATAAGTCGTATGCACTAACTTGGTGAGGAGGGAACTTCGGTAGAAATATCTCAGCTGGCAAGTTGAGCAGCTTCAAGTCTCGTTTTAATGAGGACCAGGTCAAAAGAAGCCCCATGTGTTCCCAGAACAAACAGAGCGCGCCTCTCGCCACTCTGCCGCCTTTCTAGCAATCGACAACCACAACAAACCATCAGGGAAAGCGACCGGACTAAACTCCACGTCATCTAAAAAAAGACTAATCATATCGTCACACCGAGGCATGAGGAACAAACATTAACGTCTCCACAGCCCCTGTTTGCATTATTTCTACTCTGCTCAGAGAGCTGCGGGGTGCGAGCGCCAGAGACACTTGGCTCTGCGAGACTTGTACCCAGCGAGACAGTTGTACGAGACATGCACGCAGCGGGACTTCGTCGAGACTTGTACGCGACGAGACTTTGTTCTACGAAACTTTTCTGCATCAACAAAGAGCTAGTCAGGTGGCATTTCAATTGATGGAATCGATGGAATTAGAAGAACAGCTTCGATTAGTCCTTTCAGATTCCAGGACAACTTTATGTACAAATCGGAGGTCTTGAGTGGGCACAACTCATTTTCTATCAAGACCGGAGTGGACAGATAAATATCCTAGAATTTAATTTATATATTAATCAGGTCAGTAACAGTTATTATTCATTACTATAAAATATTCAGCATAACTGTACTTTTAACACTCAAAATCGCCTTAGAAATGATACAATTGAACTTCAAAGAATTCGTGATTTCAAATGGCATAATAATGAGTTTTAAACTAGAGGTTCATAAAATTTTTACTTGATAACAGTCAAAATGACAAAGCTCTATGTAATGGAATCATTTTTAGCCTAAAAGCAGTTATGAATTACGTATGAATAGGGAGAATAACATACAGCAGTGTAAACAATATCCTCTTCGTAGGTAGGTACTGTCAGAGGTAAATACTAGAGCGAACGGTAAAAAACACGATATATTTCTAGTCTGCAAAAATGGCCGCTAACTTAGCACATACAAAAACAGTTATTCCCAGAACTGAGCCGCCATGCAGAGCGGTCTCAAGTGCCCAAAGAGCGCCGTACAAGTATAATCTTTAGTGTAAAATCCGGAGACTTTTGCCAGTCTGAGGTATAATCCCTTGAATGAAGGTCGTCAGTTTCTTATGGGCGCCCTGTCCAAAGGGCAAAAATTTGGACGGCTAAACTCAACCGATTGGAGGAAATGAACCTAATCCAGGCGAGAACTATCCCGAGTCCGGGGCCGGAGCGGACAAACGAGGAGTGGAAGGCCGGACCTTTCCTTGTCAGGTACTAAAAATAAAGACAATCGTTTAAAAACAAGCGCCACTGTAAGACTGACAAATGGAACCTGTTAGTACAATTCGTGGCATAACGCAAAATGTAAAATTATAGCGGAACAAATACCTATTCTTCATTATTGCATGGTTCTATTTAGTAAACGAATTATCTCAGATTTAAAAAATTAGTTGAAATTATGCCATCAATCCGCACTTTGATGTGGCTTTCACAGCGGCACTGCGTGCGTCACGAAGGAGAATATTTGAGGGAAAAAGTAGACGACGTAGAATCACGAAAGGCCATTAAATTGACCGGTAAATAGGTCGATGAATTTAAAAAATATAACCTAATATGTATAAATACAGAAAAAATATATTTGTAAATATTTAGGTCAATGAATAATAGGCCTGCACAAAATAAGTGAATCATGTACCGTGGCCAACCCTTAATAAGAGCGTGACTGGGATTCTTGTCTCAAGCTTTCAACCCAGCTTTCAAGCAGCTTCGGATAAGGCCCCCAGAAGTAGTTGCAGGCTTTGTGCAGTGGTGACTTAGTGGTGAGCGTGACGCATTTTACCGGCAGCGCCAACTTGAACTGAATCTGTATATTTGGTTTGGCTATCGCTTCTGCAATGAGGCTAAGGTCGTGTAAAGCGTTTTCTAAGAAACAGTTTTCTTGAAAACGAAAAATCTGAAATGTTTTCTTTTCAGTAGATAATGTTATTCTAATACATGAAAGCCAATACGAATCTTTCAGGAAAGCATTTTACTATATAATTATTTTCACAGCTTTTATAATTATCACCGTGACCTTCTCTTTTCCCATAAATAATTTTTCAACAAACTATTCCTACACATACATGCATTCGACTTGCGACTAAATGCACGGCGTCAGAGGACTACCTCGAGGCACGTTTCCCGTGCAGCTCATGAGGGCACCTCTGGACGCCCTTATTTCGCGCGCTGAGGAGGAATTCGAAGGATTTACGGAAATATAACGAGGGAACAGCCTCGCCATCTGAGGGAAGAGCTGCAGCCTCCATTGAAGGCTCCGTCAGAGATGGATGAAACGCCACAGCCTCAGTGAGTGATCAGCAAGACCAGCTCAGGTACGCCAGCTTTGTCCCGCAGTCGCTGCTTTCTACATCTCTCTACATGAAAATAAGAGGCTTAGGAGGCCGGCCTTTTCCGGGAAAGTAGTGCGAGGAAAGAGCCAAGAACGATGCAATATTTGGCTTGAAGACTGTTTCTTAGATTTCTATGAGGTTGTTTTATTTGCAGACTTGAGAAAAAATCATGTTGGCTGACATTAATAACGTCTAATGGGAAGCATGTTTTTGGCTGGCAGCCAACAATATAATCACTTTACGTTTGCCATACATCAAATGACTCGTCACTGCGAAACGAAAACGAGTATAGGTACAGCGTGTCCAAAATGTTAAAACGCTTCAAAAACTAAGCTAAAAAATAATTTAGAAAAATACCATGAACAAGATACATGAGCTTTAAAGCTTTAGATGAAAAACATTCTCCATAAAATCACGCCCGAATCTGAAATTGTAACTCGCTAAATTTGTTAGTTGAACAGATGAGATTATTTTACTTACCAAAGAACATCCGATACAGTCGAGGAATACTTATATCATTGCCGAGTCCCTTCAGTTGAGAGACAATCGATCTATCAGCTGTATTCATTGCTCACATCAGTGAAGAATCATCAATTACAATTCACACAACTACACAAGTTGCTGAAAACTCAAATAGCATACGAAATAATTCCATGACATGCCGCAGGGTAGAAAAATGAACAAGCATCATTGAAATTATTTCAATGATTAATGAGAAAGTACAATTCAATCGACTTTCACCAGCCTCGAGACGGAAACCAATTGAAAACATTAATTTAACGTAGTAGTACGCGGAGGAGCATAATCATTTAAGGAAGGCGTACATTACGTAACTGACAGGAGAGGTTTCTTAGATCTCCCGCCTCTGAAGTCTTGTCACGAAGGAGAAGTACAAAATAACGTACGTCTTTGTTTGTGCTCGAACTAATAAATCTATCAGACGGCCCGTGGCACAGTGTGCGGCGCTCATGCTCCGTCGGTATACGGAACATACCAAAGTATAATACAATACCCCCAGAAAGACTAGGATACAAACATTGGATGAAATAGTCAAGTTTCAGAATCGAATGATCACAAAAAAAAGCAGTAATCCATAAATCAAATTGAACGTGTTTACAAAGTGGGTTTTGATAACAGTATCAAAAAGCGCGTACAAGTATAATCATTTCCATGAATAGTGAAGTGTTCTATTATTATTATTATTATTTTATTATTATTATCTTGATTACTTGTTTTGAGGACTCATGATCCGGCGGACCCACGCGCCTCAGAAACATGAAGTAAATTTAAGAGTGTTAGGGAGCCGAGTATGGCTGGCACCGCCCTCCACGTTCCCTAGAGTACACGGCGCAATAAAAGACAAGCCCTGGCATGCCCTCCTCTCACGCTGTGCTGTCGCCACGTACAACGTGCGGACGCAAGAGACACTGCGGACTGGAGAGCGACCATCGAGTCATGCGGTGCAGAAGCCGGTCACAAATGAAACTCTCGCGGATAATTTTCCATCATCCCGGTCAATGAGGCTTGATTATTTTACGAGACAGTGCCGCGAGGGTGGTCCTTCTCGCGGAAACTTGGCAGGGCTCCGATGCATAACAGGGGTCGAGTCTCGCAAAAAAGTTCTGTGCGGTCATTCGTCTCTACGTGTTCTAATGTTGTTGAATTAAAATTAGTTCGCAATGTTACTAAATGTCGAAAACTTCTGAAGCAGGATTTTATTATTATTTGTTTAGTTGTTTTCCTTCACTTCAGAGTGTTCTTCGGAACAGCGACACATTGCACTAACCAGTTCTTTGGAACGGTAATTTTCTAAGAAAAAACAAATTTAAAAAACATCCTTGGGCTGAGTAGCAATTCATATTAATACATTTATAAAAATATTTTCGTGGAGAACATGCCCGAAACGTCTTCTAAAATTTTTATTCGTATTCAAAAGAATTTGAGCGCCCAAGTGTTCTCGCAATTTATAGTAAGGCCAAGAGAGACGTTCGTCTTCGTACGACGTCAGAAATAACAAGGCTATTAGAGCTAAGTTTTCCAGCACACATCTCATGGGAGACTGCACTGCGGACTATTTCAGGCACTCTCCAATGCGTACTAGTTCAGAGCTGATAGTCTTCGATGGAAGACGACACACTATTGCATGGTCGAAAATTTGACTCCCACTCAAATATACGGTTTTAGCTTCCGTAGACTCATTGTTAAATACGTTACGGTGTTAACACCTATATAAAATATTTGAAATACGATATTGCCACATATCAAATGAATACCTAATGATCCCCATTTCTAACGGCTTTAATACGCCAAAATGCTCTGAAGTCTCAATACGAGGCGGAGACTCCACAGTAACACAGCAGCGCGCAGGCCGAAGTCCCATGCCGCCTCAAGGCGAAGTGATGACGCCTCCACAATTCTTCTTTACATCTTTTCCCACAGGGTGAAGGTGAGGCCAAGGCGGAGGGACTGGAAGCTCTCTTCTCTGAAGGAACTTGCCCATAATTGATAACGTTATTTTCAGAAAGGGCAGGGTTCGTTGTATCGCTCACATGTAAGAAAAATTCATTAAGCGATACCACGTATTAAATCAGAGGGGATTTATAAAATATTACAGGGCGTTTCAAAGTTTCAATCTAGTGGATTGTAAGAAATGTAAATTAATTATACATATATTAATAAGCAATACACTTCACAGGAAAAAATTGAGCTCTCAACATCGAGGACAAACCAATTTCAGGTGGGAAAAACTGCATGATTCTACACGGACCAAGATGATAAAATGAAAAAACAAACTCGACAAAACAAAAATATTTCTCTGCTGTTCACCAAGACCTTCACCTATGACCGACGACTAGCGTCAGGATGAAGCGAAATAACCTCAAAACTTTCTTCTATCTGCAATAACTCCTCCTCTCTTCGTTAGGCTCAAGAAAATATAGAAGGCTTCGTTAGGGAATGTTATTCAACTTCGATATTACGATAACCCACTTCATTGCAGAATAAAAAATTCGAGACAAGATTCTAACGTGGGAATTTTTTGCAGTTTATTTCCCTTCGCGTCGCGAGATTTTAATTGCTCTTCCAACACCAAGCTGTAATTTTGTTAGAGAAAAAAATAACGCAGTTGAAAGTTCACGGAGGGAGTCGTAAAACAAAGGTGGAGCAGCCTGATGTTGCTCTATACGTGTGGCAGATCAACTGTGATTGTGCAATGCTGTCATGACTGCGCTCTCACTTCGGCTTCAGAGAAGAACTAATCGATGCTTTAGATATTCGCCAGCGACGAGACGCAAAAGATATCACTTTTAGAGGGTGAGACGGAGAAAACTGGGCAGGTAATGGGAAGTTAAAAAAATGAATTCAGTATATCTACAATTACTGAGATATTTCACGTTAAATAGATACAGAAAGTTTTACGAACAGTCGTCAAAATTTACGAATGTTCTCGCTTTAGAAATATACAATAAACACGAAACGCTTTAGAAATATGCAATGAGCATGACAAGCTGTAGAAGTACGCAATGAGCACGATACGCTTTAGAAGTACGCAATGGGGACGATACGCTTTAGAAGTACGCAATGAGCACGATACGCTTTAGAAGTACGCAATGGGCACGATACGTTTTAGAAGTACGCAATGAGCACGATACGCTTTAGAAGTACGCAATGAGCACGATACGCTTAAGAAGTACGCAATGACATATATGAACTTCAGAGGCTTAGGCAAAGCTTTTCGAGCACAGCACAGCAGTGCACAATAAGGCAGGCGGAGACGGAAGATCACGAATGGATTGTTCGATGCGTCACACACGAGTGTAGGACTCGAGAAGTGTGCACGTATTTTCTAAAGCCGCGCACCAGCACAACCTTGGGTGACGTGTAGGAGTTGGCTCAATCCACTCACAACACTCAGACATTCAGTGACTAAGTCTAATTGATGCAACTTAAATAGATTCATTTTATATATCAAAACCGAGTAACTTCGTGGTAAGAGTTCTACATTTATAATTTTGATAACAAATGATATACCTGAATTTTTTTGTGCATAATTATTGTTACTATAGGCCACAAGATTAAAAATTTCACATTGACATGTCCAGCGTAAATTTTGAGATAACACTATTATATCGCAAAAGAAGTACTCGTAAAATTACATACTGAAAAAACGATCCTAAAACCCTGAAGGGCACGCTGGAATAAAAACATGGGAAATAGGAAAGTGAGAACCCACTAAAAACAAATCAGAAGAGGTTGAGTACGGAACATATCTAACGGGATGTGAGTACATGGGGTGAGATGGCGCGAGACTTTCAGGCAGACAGGGAGAACTGGGCTTCATTGGAGAGCAGTCCACCATCACGACCCAAACTCGTCCGTCTTAATTAGCGGACAAAAACAAATCAGAGCTTTGGATTAAGACAAGCACAGCTTTCAGATGATCGTCGTACCTGTACCTACAGATGAGGGGGAAAGGGAGGAAAGGTTTCAGTTACGTCTGTAGTTGCGTTAAAAAAGTAATCTAAAAACTAACAACAAGGTTTACCATAACTAGTTAGCGTAGAGCAGAGACCTCCAACGACGTTCGAGTAAATAACTCGTTAAGAGTGAATTCAGGAAAGTTTCTCTGTTCGATAAAAAAGTATTGTAGAGCCGCAATGAAATGTTGGTCCACGAACAACAGTGACATAAAGTGAACAAAAACCTGATTGTTGTCGATATTTTCGCACTTCTAGTATACGACTGTTAGCTGAAATGATTAAAGAAACATTTACACTGCACACACCAGAGAAGGGAACAACAACCGCTTACGGAAGTGCCCACAAGCACCACCAGCTCAGCCTGGCACCATTGTCGTGGTGTGCGATTGGGGCATTGCATGCTTGCACAATCATTCCCAAGCGCAAATTGCATAAAGATAAAATTTTATCCTAGCGCTGCGCAAGAATAAAACGAGCGCCAGAAGTAACTCAAAAGCGCGCGCGTGCCGCCAGGTAGAGCTTCTTCAGGGGGACCGGGGTCGCCGAGCGGCAGGGCGCAATCAGGGACTCTAACATAGGCTCCAAATAAAACGGAGACTTAGTTTCGAGCGCAAAATATTGTGGAGTATGGTCAAGCTCCACTGTGCAATTCACAAGGCGCGGTACTGAACTTCGCAAAAACTGTTCAAAGGTAAATTCGTTAGTATTATTAAGGCAGAAAATTGAATTAAATACTGCAGTAAATTAATACTAGCGCACCGGCACCTATCATTAGCATCAACCAGCAGGTTTCATAATTTCCAACGATTGTATGGGGGCATACAATTTGCATGACTTAAGCGCAACAATTTATTACCATATTTGACATATAATAATTATCTTCAATCGTATTATGCAAAGAAAATATTCTTAAAAGGTCAATAACTTGCACTAGGCCTATTAAAGGTCGATTGTTTATTCACAAAGACGAAAATTGCGCTATTGAGGAGAAAGTTCTTAGAATATTTCACATTTTTCATGAAAGAGCTGTCCGCGGTCTATTGAAGTTCAGTCATCACAGGTTCTCAGTATGGGAACTTGGCACACTTAATGACATTCAAATCAGAGTTTGGACTTGTTTATAAAGGCACGAAGCACTCAACCGGATAAGTAGGGAAGTCTTCAGTGCCGTGGGCCGTATTTAGGGTCTCAGGTCATGTTGTAAATCAGGGGGGCAGTCGATCGAGGCATAATTACTATAATCTATCAGCCTGCTAAATGAATTCAATGCAAGCCCGGACACTAGCTAGTGATACTCATCGCAGGCATCCTGTTCGCGCTTTGAGAACTCGTACAGATCATTTTGCAGAAGCTTCGACTTCATATTAAAGACCCACAAGAGCTTCAACGTCCAATAAAATTGGAGTTCGACAATAAAAGTTCAACGATTAGCGAAGGGTTAGAGCAGATGGTCGCTCTCTGTCCTTATGTGTCTTGTCTTCTGGAGATGGCAGAGCTTCTCGCCGTGGTGAGAGCTGTCAGGCTGCAGACCTTGTTTTAGGTATGAGATCGCGCGCATTTCTGTTGCCTGTGCTGGCATTGACACCATTAATGCTATTTTTGATCAATCAGATCACGTACATGATCGTAAAAACTAAAATTGAAAGCGCAATCCATGGAAAAAAATATCTTTTCATTTAGTATTAATCATCAAGAAAATGCGTTAGTCTTGTGTTCTTTTCTCTTCTACACTGAAACTGTTTAAAATCATGATCGATGATGAAAGCCCATCAGCACTTTATTCTGATACAGGTAACCTAGAAAAAGAGGAAAATATTAGTATATTACCTCACAAGCTAATTATCAGTTTTGATACTTTAGCCACACTGACACACCAAAAAACCCCTGCTGGTTAACTCTGATACTTCAGCTTATCTTTGAAATATGGGACACTGTTATGACGCATTAATCCCTCATGGAATGCAAGCACAGCTCTGCATATTCTTTTGCTGGCATTTTATCAATAAATTAATCCAGTGGGAGTTAGCGGAGCCAGACGGAAATTCGGTATCAGAACTATAGAAAGGAAGTAAATATTTGAAGATTATTTCAAGCATATCGACTACATGGCACGTCTACTCATTCCACACAGGAGGAAGGAAGACAGAAGTAGGGTTACTCGCGAGCACTCCGCCAATTGTTATGCTGGTAATGCTAGACATATATTCGACTCGTATTCCCGTTCTCGAGGAGCACCAAGTCCCCATCATACACATCGTTATATCATCTCCACCACAAAGTGAGCATTCTGGACCTTTCAGAAAAAAGATGACGCTCTTTTAAATTATTTCCCACAAGAAAAGAATGAAAACTTTTTCAGCCTGAATGACTTAACTCATCCTTAAAGACCATACGAGGTTAGACGTTTAATTTACCTCGTTAGAGCACGAAAATGGAAACTAAATAGCGTCTTTCACCTATTACGGCTTTTGATTGAAAGTAACTAACAGTATTTCTTGGTAACCTATACGAAGCAAGATACACCGAAAATAACAGAATGAAGTATTTCAATCAAAGAACATACAACTGAATAAAGTTGAAGAGTTTCTGAGGAGTAATAAATACCTGCAAAAAAAATTATCGTCGCATTCTTAATACACGAGGCATAGTGTCATCGTTTCCTTCTGAGTTTATACATAAATTATCTTCAAGGCTACCATTTTGACGTAGAAAATTATACTATAAGCGTAAATAAAAGATGAGAAAGTTTCAAGCAGGACTTCTACATTAGCGTATGTTATTTACTAGAGTAATTTTCACTTGGATTATTCTCAGTTTCAAATAGAAAAATAACAAACGCAACAAATTGAACGCCGTAAAATTGTTGCTTCTTTTCCATAGCGCCACGTCGTACACTGAACCAATTACTAGATATCCTAGGAAACAGAGCCACCAACACTTGATGGAGAGGATTGAGTGGGTCACTTGGGGATCCCAAGTCCACGCCGCGTGTCGAGACAGACCATTTGGCATAGCACTGGTCAAATCGGAACGCCCCACTTTCTCGTACTTACTTCCTTATCAAAAGGCAGTGGGTAGCCGAGCAACAGTACTTGAGGCAAGTTCCCGCATTTCAAGATACGCGATATGCTAAACATTTCCGTAAACATTCGCTATCTCAGAGAAAGAAATTCTGTGGGTGGGAGAGTATCGCGGGATCTAGAGGCGCTCGCTCACTCCCTCATCCTTGAGGAAACTCCTCAGAAAGGAGACCCAGCGGCTCGCCAGAGATAGAACGCAATTTATGAGCCCCCGCAATGACTTGCGCCTTTGACTTCTTTCGGACAACTCGCTCGTCTCTATGGTTCAATTATACTAATGATTACGGTTATTTATCACTGCTGTCTCTTTTAACTTTAAGCTTAGCTTCTTTTTATGCGTTTCGCTTATATTTATGAGCAAGAGGCTGGCCATTCCGCTGAAATGGGTATACAAATAATTCGTAACCCTAATTATATATTTGCCATTACTTATATGGTATACGTAACGAAACGCCTAAATAAGTTTCTTTTCAGCGTATTGAATATAAACGGCAGCTGATTAAAGTATACAAATACAAGAAGTGAGTAATTAATGTGACTAACATCGATTTGACGTTGAGAAAACTTCGGCTAGGAAATCTCCAAATCAATCCGCTATTGAAAATTTCAAACTGCTCCTCCTTTGCGCCTTCTTATTACATAGAGTAGCCACGAAGAAACGAAGTTCATCTTCATGTGGTGCCGGTAGCGCGAGTGAGAAGTTACCGAGCCGGCAGAGGGCAGCGCAAAGGAGGCAGAGGAGTTTATATGGAGGGCGGACCGCGTTAGGGCATAGCCAGTTGAATTGCAGGCGCGGTACCCAACAAACGCCTCGCTCAGTAAAAATGGCTCTTAAACTTATTAGAAACGACACTAGCAACGCTGGACAGGCCGTGGGCGGAACGGACACGTTTCAGCCTGATGTAAGGAACTCTCGTGCATCGTACACATTTGTGTCAAATGAATCAGATTAAAAATGCATCGGTATCTGCGAAACACGAGTCTTCCCTTCGGGAAGTTTAAGGAAAGAAATGCATGAATGAAAAGTCTCCGACTTGCTAACAACACAACCATACTTTTTTGGCAGCCATTGCAAAATGAGGATCGTAGCACCGACCGACATCATGCAATAGACCACACTCCGACATCGCTAAAGTTCGCAGGAACCAGGAGCGTGCGTGTCTCACACCAATGGAAGGTGGTGACGCTCAACCGTATCTTGTCCGTGAAGAAGATTTCGTTCATTTTTACGTGGAATGAAAACATCCCAGCGCTTGAAAATTCATCTCTGCTTAGTACTCACGTATATTTAAAGGTACGTATACTGAAAAAGTTTTCAAGTTTCTATATGCAAAGTGGAAGGTGTATGAGAAAATCGTCTTTGGTTGAAACACTTTCTACAGTTTAAAAAAACCCTTCTACGGTTGAAAAGAAACACATAAATAAACCATGAGCAGAAAAATTTAAACCTCCTTCCTGAAATTACATCGTATCAGTGAATATTAACGCGTTTGTGCCTATGGACTCTGAATCTTTCATTTCAATTGAATTTATTTCTTTTAATTCAGACAAGGATACATAAGTCATACTCTACCTAATCCCCAGTAATTTTTCGGGAAAACTGAAAGTAAAACGTTGCGTCACAGCTCCAATTATATAATCATTTACAAGACCAAAATTTTACTTTCCCAAGATAAAGAGAATGAGACAAAGGAAGGATCCAGAAAGGCACGGTGTTATCGGCCCAAGTTTGAGCACAAACTTGCAGTCTTGGCCTAATGGAGCAACAGTGGGCAGACCCTTGCATTTCTACTAATGTTTCCCCGCTAACTCGGCGCATCTTGAGGTGTGGGAGTGCACACTACAATGCCCACATTGAGCGCGCCCTGGCCCGTTTGCTCGTGATGCCGACACAATGATAGCGGAATTCTTTTATTCTTGAGTAATATTTCAGGCACTCGAGGGTCAGAGATTCTCATGAATATTTAATAAGAAAGCTGCACAGCCACATACACACACACGCTTCATTGCCTTAGATCCGAGTGGAGAGCCAACATCTAGGTAATCTGCCGCAGCTGTTCGCGTTATTAACTTTTACTAATGAGAAGTCTTCAGATAGGGAACTCTACATGCACATGTTCGAATGTAAGTTAAACATGAAAAATTATTTACTGTTAAAGTATTTAAAATTCTTTCGGGTGTCATCATAAGATACTTATCAGAGTTCATGTTAAAATTAATAAGCACATAAATTATCAATTGAAGAAAATCTAGGGAACGCAGTGCAGTTGCAATTATTGCTCCCCTTCGACAGAGATAAAATGAAGCGGAGTTGTGTTCATTTCCTCTGCTCTCAATCGGGCATTTTTCAGGAGAGAAAAGGTTAATTTGCCACGAGCGCCGCCGACTCCACCTCCAGTAGCACAAAACTGCCAGCCGGCGTAAGTGTCGATTGTATTTCAGAGGTGTCGGTCTGAGTTGCGACAGCTTCCAAAATTACCGAAAACAACGCGTCACTCTCAGAGTTCATGGACAACTTTGATCAGCAACTTCTTTCCAGACTTTAATTCATTTCAAGATACTCTAGATATGTTTGCAACGTAGCAATTTCAGTATCAATTTCGAAAGGCAGGAACTGAAAGACTTCAACGACGAGGAAAGGAGTCTTTAGTGGAGTTTTTTTTTTAAGTAATTGACGCATCAATGTTGAAATGTAACAGTTCGGCCTTGAAAGCACAAAAAATAAGAAAATATTGACAACCAAAATAGCGAAAGAGAATTAGCGAATGGATTGAAACTGAATTTTTGCTGATGTATGGTAAGCCCGTCGCGCATTTTCTGGACCAAGATTTTTCGAAAGATTTTTACCCTGAAAAATTATGAATTTAAAGAAAATGAAGATTTAAGAAACAGTGTTATGAGTGGCACAAACTTTGTAGCGCTCGTTGTTACGTATTTTTTTCACAAATAACATAGGTGTGTCTCCAAGCCAACACCTACAAAGCAAAATAAAAACCTTGGTCCTGAATTATTCACCTTTTGAGCACCAACGTCCAATATAACGATTTTTAAGGGTCAGGTTTTGCTGAAGTTTCTATTTCAGCTCGGACGCTGATTACGACAAACGTCTTCGAGTTGACGCTTTCAAAGTCAACTGAAACGCATTAATGGGTTCGAAAACGTTTTTCAAGAGTTCAAATTGAACATAAATCTGAGATGATAGGCGAATATTGACACGCAGGTCGATGCTGGGCACTCGGAGTCTCAGTTGAAGGTACGGAGCCCCAGGACAAGTTGGCAGCATGGAACAATTTTCCAATTACTGGGTGCGTAATTCGGAATGTTTTTTACGTGGTTGCGAGAGATGGTGGGCGATGCGCCCGCAGCAACAGAGGAACTGGGGCCACACAGGGCGACTGAGAAAGATATCCTTCTATTCGAGCGCTCGTGAACGAGACAAAATGCAGGATGCACGACATTACTCGCTTCAAAGGAACGGGTCAAAGAAGGAGGCTACGGAAACTTTCTGAATGTGAAGTGACCTGAATGGAGCAGGCGCAGTCAAGGCATTAAAAATATTTGGCTACTCCGATTTTAAATAATTTTTTGGTATCTGTTTTTAACGCATTCTATATCTGAGTAGTTAAGTTGAATACGAAGAACAGTGTAGAATAGTTAAATATATTGTAGGAAAACAATGGGAGCTTGTATGAAACCCCTACATCAATCGTAGTAGTAGTAAGGATAGTAGCGCTTCAGTAACTCAGACTATCTCGCCCCGAAAGAAAATGAACCATTTCGTATTAACTTAGGAGAACGGGGAATCTATGCACAAGATATGTTCTTACATTGGATTCCCTGCGCACAGAAACAACAAATTAAGAAGGAAGAGGAAGAAAAGATAAAGAATCATCAGTAAAATAGGGCATGAAAATGAAAAGAAACAAAGGGGGCACGAAAGATAAAAGTCTCAAAGATTTAGCTAAGGCTAAGGTACCCTTACAATGCCTACATGAATAAAATAAAATCGAATAGAAAAGAAAAATATCACATAATAAGAAAAGTGTACAAATAAAGGTGTAAATCCTTTGTAACAGCAAAACGTCTAAATAAGTTTTAATTAATATGTTTGTTTCCCCAATTCTTATGAGCAATTAGAATAAGTCAACATTCTTATCACAATGCGGATGATAAGTTTCAAGAATGATTTATCTGCTGAAATATCAATCCAACAAAGCTTAGTGTAGGTTCAACCTTTTCAGAGAAAGATAACTGCTTTCCAGAACAAGATTTGAGCGAGAAGCAAATTTGTAAGCAGATCGTCTCGGTAACAGCTTTCAAGCTTGTTTCCTGAGTACGCAATGAAGTGCTGAACTGACCGTACCAGGCAATTGGGAAAATCTCTATGTATAAAACTTCAGAAACTTTCAATTGCAACCCATCGATTCACGTTCAACAAAAACAAAAATATTCATATCGTTAAGAATCTCGTAGAACTGAAGTGTATAATAATTCGTCAACATTTGAAGGTAGCCTCGAGGCTACACAAAACTTGAAGATTATGGTCCGTCACTACCCAGATCACAGGAACACCAAAACCAACGCGAACATTTCCAAGACTGGAACAGCGCATCGCAGCGAGCTTCATCCAGCGACTCAGGAGTAGAAGAGCACGAGTGGATCGAACACCTGATCCGAGGATAATGTAACCATTATCGGAGTCTGGTAGCAGATTGGCAACATGATGCCTATTAGTGCTATAGGACGCTCCAATTGAGGGTCCCTTAGCAAAAACTAAAGATTACGGAACCGTAAACGAGCAATTACGAGTAAATTTTTCACAGTTCAGTTTGGTAGATTTGAGATAATAATAAAGAAGGAGCCACCTCCGTGATTAACCCAACAGAAAAATCGGGGTTAAATCATGAAATTCTAGCATTTCATTTTTCTGCTTCAGGAATGAATAATGACTCTTGAAAATTGAACATGTAACTAAAAATGATTAATTGAACGAGAAATTTAAAACGTAACCTTCAACTTTCCAGCGAATCGTTTTCTTCAACAAAAAAACAAGAGAGATGTAATATAAGGGATGTATTGCAGCCTCTTCAGTGAACTAAAGACGACAGGAATGCTCTCGCTGCACAGTCTAGCAGAAATACATCACAGAAGAGCATGAAGACTAAAGTATAGATGTACTAACCCCTACAATATCGAAACAAAGTGAATCATAAATAATGGACACAGAAGGAAAAATACTCATCCCATGCTCTTGGCCAAGACGCTCGCACTGGGCTCTCAGAAGCGCTCGCACCGCTGAACAACTCCAGCCTTCGTTAGTGAAATAACAAGTTGTTTAAGTAAGATTAAAACTTTGCATAGCATCGCTCGTGAAAACTGAAAATTTACTATGACACAAATTTGCTCAAAACTCATCATAATTATATTGCATTGAGTGCTTTGGCACTTCCTTACCAACGAGTGTGGTAGCTGATACAATGTACAGAGTCGGGTAGAAATGACGGGCACTTTAGTACGACTTAAAGGTAGTTGTTATTTGAATCAGTTGGCATACAAAGTTTCATCACTAAGTGTTCAAATCCGAACAAGATAAAATTATTCCTATAAGCAGTACCGAATCATAAATGGCTTTAGTATTGTTTCCTCTAATGATCAGAGAAGATAGAATTCAGGGTCCTATTTGCCTCACCCTGCATTAGCAAGCAATGATTTTAATTGGCCTACTCATGACGATACATCGCGAGGCTTATTTCCCCATCTGCACAACCTGCAACACCTCGGGGAGGAGCTCGGCGCAGTCCGGAGGAATAATCGAACTCTTGCTTTTTTCGACCTATAATCCAGCACCATTTACGCACCTCGCAACACGAGCTCGGGCTCGGCCGAGACTCACACGGGAGTTACCCAACCAAAGCAGCGATCGAACAGAACTATTGTCGAGCAGAAATAGCAGCGAAGTTTGTTGCGGCATTTAAACCAAAAGTGAACGAACTATGAAATTATTTTGTATTTAAAACTAAAAAAAATTAAATATATCGATCATAAAAAAACACTCAGTATTGCCAAAAGATTTCTAGCCATTGTTCATCTTATCGAAATGAAAAACGACTGTTTCCATAGAATTAAAAAGAAACTTCCTAAAATCACTAGCAGTACCTCCCGAGAATAATTATTGATGTCGGAGCAAGAAGATCATTGCAGAAACTTTAGAAATGAAATTTTGTTCAAAATTTCTTCCATTCGTTAATAATGAAACAGTGTTAGGCCAGATCACAACGTTTATGGCGAAGGTGTACGTTGCACCTAAAGAAAATATACAGAAAGCGAAAGAGTTTCAGTAAGTTTTAATGGAAAATTAATGAAGTATTCATTTTTTTAATCGAACAAACACAGAATAATTACTACATCGAAAGTGCATCCAGTTTAGAACTATTTAAGCACCAAGCAAACTATTTTATGGAATATATGGTAGCGCGAACTAAGGAATAATTTATTAAAACTTTGATGAGCACGCACTGAAGAACGATAAGAGTCATGTGTTTTCCATCCATATAACTGCACTAATACGTTATTGCCCTAATGGAATCGCGTACAGAAGAAGAAAAACTATGGCTCCAACGCTACTAATTTGCAACATGATATCTTACATAGTTGATGAAAAGCATTTATGACGTGATAAGATTCAGATGAAACCATTCTTTTTTAACGATATGAAACTTGCACTCCGAAAGTAGAGCTCTGTCATCCGAAAGTCATACGTGTATAAAATACCTGCAATTCAAACAGATATCCTCGCTATGAACACAATAGCTCCCTTTGAATGAATATCGAATCAACGCCTAATAACTTACTACTGCCTAAAATTCTAAAGTTTGACCTTTTTTTTGCCAACGGTGAGACACACTAATAAGGCCCTGTAAGCTTATTTCGACCTGGGATCAAGGTAATAGAGCACCGCCCAAACAAACATCAGTGATCGTGATCATAGCCGGACGCTTTTCGAACACAAAACACGAAAGCCTCCAGAATTCGGGCGTAATGCCGATGCTAACTTCGCTTGCGAGACTATCTAACTAGGACTCTGCACTGAAGTTATAAGCTACTTACAGAAGAATACTAAAACGCTTCAAAGCATCGAGCCATGGAAGAGAAAAATAGCTATTCATCTGCTTAGTGAGTCGAGTGTTCTGTGACATCTCTCATGAATAAACGTAAGCTGTACTTTTATTTCCCTGCTTGAGCGGCGAAATGCAATTTCGTGAATGAAAATATTGTACAGCAATTTGAAATGAGAGAGCATCTAAAACTACTTCCCTCACCCAAGGTTTGTAAACGTAATTCCCTTACCCTACGCACATTTTTCAGTAAATCCTTGCCTAACTTTTTCCAGGGTCACCAAACTTAAGCGTGCCCCAACTTGAAATTTACGACAATTCAAACTTAATATTTCTACGTTTCTTTGCTTAACTTGCGATTCCAAAGTAAATCTAAAATTGTCAATTCTTTAAACTAAAGGGATAACCATCGAATTACGAGTAAGATAACATTTGCCAAAGCAAAAGTTAAATCCAGTAATTTATGCTTTTTCAAAGGATTAAACTCGCAGAAAAAGTCGCTATTTCAGAAACGTCGCTGACATGATTGCTCTATATAATGGATTTGGGAAGTTTACCCCTACCTAATCTGGCCATCAGGATTCAATTTATTACTTAGCCCGACCCATAATGATGCAGAGAGCAGAACGGTCAGGCCTCCACCTCCCACTTTCGAGAAACCAAGCTGTATCGGGTCAGATTACAGTTTGTTCATCCATCATGATGATTGCAAAAATGCAAATACAGTCTCTAGCTGCTAATTTTAGTTTAAAAATGAGTTATTATGGATATACGTTATATTTCAACAACTAAGAGCTAGATGTGTAGAAGCATTGATGATCTCTACCTACTTGACACGTTGACGTCCACGTGGGCCATACGTGGTACATGCGGTCATCTAACCTAACCAAACCTATCCAAAACAGTGAAATATATGAACACAATTTTTTAAGTTTTGATTAAATTCTTTCTCATCACTCGCACATTCTAATTTGAATTAGAAGAAAAATTGATATGATAGCCAAATTTTTGAAAACAAAATCCTTCATTTTTAAATTCACAACGAAGATATTTGCCGACATGTAATTTTACCTTTGGGGAGAATGGCGATTAAAGTGTTAAGAAGCACATGCACGAATCTTTCATACCTGGGAAACTTGCAAAGCACAACACGCTTCTAGAACAGCGGCACTGAGCGTTGAGCGTCCCAGAGTTAAAAAGAGAGAAAAAGATACACGTCGCTAAGAGTACAATCCGCATCAGGGTTACCGGGGAGTACCTCCACGTCAGTGTGTTCATTTAGATCCAATAAATTTTCCTAATCGCCGATATCTTGACAGGAATGTTTTTGTCACCAGGTCGTCGCGCTGGGCGGTCAGGGAGCTCCATAGGTGGAGCCCCTCGGACATGATGAGCTCGCGGGAGTGTCGTCTTCGCTGGCTCAATGACTGAGAAGACGAACGCTACATTCATGGTCGAGCTTTACTTGCTGCGTCAAATCCACTTAGCCTTAATTGCGTCACCGCTCGATGGTGGAGAAGACGAACGCTACATTCACTGGTGGAGCCTTACTTGCTAAAAGTTTAGAGCGCCAAGCCCAAGAAGCAGGAACGGACTCAGTTCTCTCGCCCCTACTCACACGGTGAGCTGCCTCGAAACTGCGTCTAATCCATTTAGCATTAGTTGCGTCACCCAAATTCCATCATTCATAAAAAATAAAGCGAGCATCAAGGCCGAAACAGCAGAGCAAACTACGACAGAATATGTAAGCGAATTGAACTGCAGATGGGTAGCGTAATTTTAGGAGAACACATCAGGTCGAAATATGCGGCGTTGCATGGAGTTTAAATATCGCAGTACAAAGGTAATATTCTGACGTATAGATGTGTCGAGCATTAGTTAAGAGAATATGCTTCTATATAATAAAATAATTCAAGTAAGATTTGTTCGGCGATTCACGCGGTGCAGCCGCTCTTGCGGAATTAGCAGAGATTTTAAAGTGAGTTGGAAGATTCCAGCCTTGTTCACAGTGACAATTTGGAAATCAACAACAATGAGCTAGGCAGGAATACAATGCACCAAAAATGATTCAATTGCACAGAAATGAACTTGGTGACTGCAAGCCTTTCCCTAGAGGGAATGTTACGTTCTCATCCTGTAAAATATCTGTTCATCCGTGAATTTTTTAACACACGTGCAACCGCTTTCAAAAAATTTATTTTCTAAGCAGGTGTGGAAAAGTGAGTCTTTCTCTTCAAAACTTGAAAACCGTGCGGAGCAATTGACCCCAACAATACAGAGAAACTCCATTGCTTCGAGCGTCACGCAAACTACTTCAGCATTAGCGTAAAATAGTGACACAGCGAACGTATTTTAGATGAAATCGCTGTCGTACAAATTGACCAGCCACTCGCTTAATGAAGAGTTTTTGTCGATAGCCTCAATTAGAGATGCAAATTCTTAATTAATTTTAATCCATGCAGTTGCGATCAGACATGACAAGGATCATAAACCAGAGTCGGGTAGCCTGCAGCACAACCAGCAGACGTAGAATTAACTAGGCTTGTCCGCAACCACTCGGCATATCATAAAATATTACATTATGAACATTTATAGAAGACGTCTACACTATCTCGACCACTGATCGCACAATCGGAGGATTTTACGTACGTTTTAATTGGACAAAAAAATGCCTGTCACTGATCTCCGATAAAAATCATATCGCGGTATGCTAATCTGAGCGAGGAGCAAAAAAACTGGAAGGTGACTTTGAAGTCCAGGAATACCTGTGCTCATTTACGAATTGTAAAGATAAAATAATACGCTATGACATATAGTCGAAATTATTCGGGAAGCGGAAGCCTAAAACGGTCACCTACATCATACAAAAAGAGATAATTTTTTTCAAACTTGCAGTACTCGGCCACTTGTGTTGTCGACTTGAGGTTAAAGCAGCGTTTGGACAGGAATTCAGCACTATACCTATTGTTCAACCGGTAGTTTCATTAGATAAGATCAACTAAGAAGGGGAAGCAGTGATAGCTCCATAGAAGGAACGCCTCAAGCATGACCTAACGTTTGGAAACTTTGAACGAAGCGCAACCTCGGAATTACGTCACTGATTCCTCGAAGTGCCCCTCTCCTGCATTCCATTGATCTCGCCAAACTTCAACGCATTTCAAGCGTTCATCCTCTCCACACTTTGCTGGGCTCGTGAGAGAGCCCTAACAGTGCGGTGTGTGTGTACTCAAACTTCCCATACGAGAACACAAATACCGAGATCAGTATTCTGAGAATCCCACTTTTTCAAGACCTTAAATTTGAAAGATATCAACAAAAATGACAGCCTGGAGACTCTTGCGTCACGCATACGTATATTTTGATGCGACCAGGTTGAGTCATAGTAAATGTTTGAGAGTTGGGACATCACAGACGCGATCAGTTTATAAGGGGGAGCTAACTATAGCGTCAACAGGATGTTAGTTATCTCAGTTGCGGCATGTTTGTCAGTAAAACATAAAAACGGTTCTGGTAGCAACAAATCAGCACCTTCGCTGACCAACGGTTGCAAGAGCGTACAGAGTGCCAGAATTAGCCGCAGTTGAATTATTTTTACAAACATTATTATGAATTATGGCAAAGCATACTAACATCAAATTAGAACTGATAACTGAGGGTCAAGTTGCACTCATTCATTGGTGCAGAATCACTAACATACGTATAGACAATCACACAAAATGCAGTAATTAAATTCAAGTAATATTAATCGTAAGAAGCTCTATGAGCTCAGCATGGATTTAAAAAAATGTCAACACGACGATTTAAATTTACTCATTCTATGCCACTAATAGTACAAAACTAAGACAGAAATGGCAGTCCAAAAATATAACATGTTCTAGTATAGCAACGCGTATAAGGCAGTCATAAAAATAAAGCAATATCCATGGCTTCAGCTAGGAGCAAGATTTTGAGGTACCGCTACCAAAGAGTTGAAGCTAAGCATAGGAATTTTTGACCCATAAAATGGCTTATAACATCCAAAACAATAGAAGAGCAAAAGGAAAATTTACGTATGGTAATTCTAATGGGAGGTTAAAAAAATTATCTCAAAAGATACGGTCGTAAAAATGATTGCAATCGATGATTTTTAGCATGCTGACATGTCCTTCAAAAGAAGTGTTTCGTTGACCTTTTACTCGCATTCTTGCTCATCTATTTTCTACTTGATATGCAAGCGTCAATATTAGATATTTTTGCATCTCCATTTTCGTCAGAAAGTTGTTCCCATTGTAATATTCTTGAAATATATCTTCCTGACCATGCAAAATCTGACTCTGGGTGAACACCAAATTTTCATAGTGTCCGTATATGAAAAGGTAAACTGAAATAATTTCAGAGTTCACCATGCACGAACTTTGTCAAAACAGAATTTGCTTCACGAACAAATCTATGGGACCGTTCGCTGATGTGGCATCCTTGACTGGCACAAGTGGCAGAATTTGAAAGTCACATTGCGAAAATGCTTCGACTTGTTTCGCTCTTAAGTTCCTTTGTCGGAGCGTTTGGTTCAAGAGTTATAAAACTTTGGCTTACGAATAAATTTCTCAGCTTTTTGAAGAAATTAAATGACTGCACGTGAGTCAAGAATTTAATCATCGCCCAACGACTACTGTAACTGAGACACACTACATACTGCGAATACATATATCACTTTTGTATTCGTAGTGAAATCAAGTACTACACAGGTACTGATATTGACAGGTGGTCGGGGTACATTCTTTTGTACAAAGTCATTGGGGAACAGTTGGAATAAGCTCAAAGGAATACTTGCAACAAGTATCTCAGCCGAATATCTCAGCCAGGGCAATATATGCAGAGAATGAAGGCGCATATAGAGTGACTGACTGAGTGCAAATTCGGAGCACATGCACTCAGACACATCACCAATGCGTCTCTATGCGTTATAATCAACATCACTAACTTCAGTGTAAAATACAAAGCCTTCAAGATTAAACAAGCAACTTTCAGTCGCACGACAACTCCATGAATGCCTAGAATTTGCTGGGGCAGATTCCTTGCATCTTCAATGGCGACGTACAGTCCCAAGTCACCTGGAATCTCAACGCACAGAGCCTTTGCCAGCCTGGCCCTTCATGTCGAAGTCGTCAAATTTTACGGCGATGTCGTAATTAGGATTGCGTTTGTCCGCTGCTGCCGCAGGTCGCCCAATCAGCCGTGCGTCTTCTTAAACAAGTCAGCGTTTGATCGCCTCAAGTATTCAGTCCAGGGGCGGACGTACTCTTAGTCCTGTGGACCCATGCAATCCTTTCACTCTCATGCGTTAAACATTATTATAGGCCATCGCAATACTTGCTAATTATCATAACGTTTGGCGTCTCTGAACACCGCATGTTCAAACATTAAGTCGTAGTGTGCTGATTTGACTAAATTTCACCGGTAATTTCTATATAATATGCTAGAATACTCAACAATATGGACAATATTCTACTCTAAGTTCGGAAATAGTGAACCATAAATATATAATAACTGCTATTTACAAAAATAGGGTAAATTATTTTCCAGCGATTACAATGACGTATTCTAATAAATACATTGTGAGGCACCTCTCTAGCAAAACTTTTAAAGTTCAGTTGAAAAGAATAATGAAGATTCAAATCAAAATATTTTGAACACAACGCGATCGTAAATCATTTTAGTCTACGTACGTCAGGAGGACGTCAGCTGATCAGAGAGGTTTAAAATAATTTGAAATCCTACGAGGGCGCTGAGTAGGCGTAACTGTTAAGACATACAGTGCGGGAATGCGTATTACTTCATGAAAGACTTCTAAGGCCAATAAACACAATCAAGTCGCAAGCGACGTACTTGAGCAGGACATGACAGATATATAAGAATGAAATAAAACCGATACATTTTTTACTGTACAAATTCCCCATCTCACGCTTACTTGTCCCCCCCCATGCGATGTGCAGTGAGGGGGGGACGACACGAAGTGAGAGACCAGAAAGTGAGGTGGTGAAATCCAGCAAGGCGCGCAAAATTTTACAAGCAAAAATCAACATAATTATCGATCAAATTCAGCAAGACCCAGCTGTATCCATTGCGTCAGGGAGGCACTGTAACTTACGCAGCCTATTAAAGTTAGTATAATACACGTAATATACAGTGGAAGCTTTATTCGTTTAGCATATTTTTGAAGTTTACGAGCATAGCGAAGTATAATTCTTCGGAGGCGACAATTTTTTATCGATGCTATTACAAGGCACGGGGTGAAATATTTTAAGGATTAAGTCTGCTGGGCTAATGTTTTTATGCATGAGACGAGCGACATAATTCATGGTAGTGCAACTCCATCCGTGTGGTGGCGATCGCAGCAAGTTCTCAGTAGGAATTCTTTGCACAGATTACCATCTTGAGTCCGTGATAATACATGGAGCTTTAGATAAAACGTTCATAGATTTCGGGCTTACAGTAGGGATGCTTATATTAAATGTAAAATATAAGACATACCATCACAAAAGAGTGAGTGATGTAAAAGAATAAAAAAGTCATGCTAAGGTAGCCAAGAAATGCGTCAATACAACGTGTAACTAATGAAAAACTCTTTTGAAAATTGAGCAGCCAATAACGTCCTTGAATAAAGACAGGGATAAGAAAAACTGAATTCCAAGCCAAGAGCTTACAGATACATAAGGTTCGATATTTTACGGGGTCAAGCAAGCCCCACTTATGCTTTATATATGAGACAAACGATTATATTCAGAGGACTAATTTCATCTTAATAGAGTCGTTCACTGGCAGCGCTAGATAAAAGCTTCTGCGCACCCGACTCCTACTTACGAGCGACGAATGCACTCAGGGTGACCCCATACAACTCCATTCAGCGAAGACTCCATACTTAAAAGCTGTGCCGTCAACCTATTGCATTCGACTCTATAAAACGTGAAGCTTTCACCAGCCCCAGATTAGCCTCACAGTAAAGTTAATGCATCCCTGTGAAATTGGCCTCTGCGCCCACCACCGTAAAACTGAAAGGATGAGCGCTTTTTTTGCACGTGAGAGTTTGTGCAACGCTACATGCATTGAGCGCGAGCCCACAGAACTGGTAACAACGGCAGAAAATCCAAAATTTCTACGTGGTGTGTGACGCATAAGGGCAAGCAAAATTCAAAATATGAGGGGAAGACATTTCCACTATCAACCATGTACTTTACACACCGTAGTCCTAACACTCTTTAACGCTCGGTGTACAAGTATTGGAAAACTACACCACGCATATGAAGAGAAAAGTACAGTACACGCAATTTTTGGTCAGCTTAAGAACTATTTATGGCTAAATAAATTTTCCTGAATCACTCCGCAGTGCTAAAAATTGGTCTGCTGAGAAAAATAGTGCGCATCCTACCATTTCTCCCGCGCAGGAATTGAGAATAATTTCTTGACCGTCATTTTATTACTACTTATACACCAAAATAGACATTGATCGCCACATAGGTCAATAGGGTCATTTTTTATGGCATGGGGCAACAGGCGTTGTACTGAAATTCAACGATACTCTAATGAGCTATACTCTACGAAGAACAGAATGATAAAGTGTTTTTGAAAGGAATCGTCCAACGTACGAATGTAAAAACATACCAAAACATATGAAAAAGTGCTTACCATAAGTTGGTCAAATTAACTCTCGTTAAAATGAGCTGAGTGTATTTTACAAACTTGATCGGGGGAAAAAAATGAACGCTAAAAATCAGTTGATGCGCTAGTCCTGAATTTGATTTGCTCTACGTATATTTTGGGATAATTTTTTGATGAATTAGGAGTGAAGTATGTACAGGGTGCAAGAGCTATTTGAGGACATGTCGTTTTCGATTTATTACGTACTCGAATCATTTATAATACTTTTAAATTTCGGACAACCTATTTCAATTACGATGTTAACCTAAGAAATGAAAAGACATGCGTCGCGATTGCTTTAACAGCAACTGTGATGGTTTGAGGAGTTGCAAGTAGTGAAGGTCATGTCTTGCCACCTCACATTTTTCTACGGGGTCTCAGGGTTGGTGATGCTGGATAAATTCATGTTCTAAAAACGGTTGTTAAGCACTGGATAGATAAAATATCCAATGGAAGGCCACATATCTTTCAGCAAAATTCAGCACCTTCTCACTAAGCCAAAGAAACCCAAGATTGGTTATCAGAGAATTTTACGGTCATATGACCCCCAATTTATGGCCCCAAATTCTCCAGATTTTACTCCACGGACTATTACGTGTGGAGCCTTTCTGAAAAGGAGACTAATCGACGCCCTCATAGTATCATAGTCTCACTGAAGGCCGCTATTGTCAAGGTGATGTCCGAAATGAATAAGGACCACTTAATTTCAGATGATAACGGTTTAAGACCCGCAAGAAACACCCACTGAAGCCAAAGATGGCTTCATTCATAGAGTAATATAAGAAAGAAGTAACAGTAAGGATATTTGTTCAAATTTGGTTTAAATGTACATTTTGGCTCAAATATTATTGTTAACTTAACATACTAAAAATATCATCAAATAACCCTAGCATCCCGCACACCTGGCGGTGGTGTGATCCTTACGTTTTCTCCTAAAAATTAATAGCGTTAAGGAATAAGATGCCCCACCAGTGATACTAATGTGACAATTATATACATATTACCCGTTTGAAACTAAAATTAAATAAAATGTACCTCTCATCGGCAAATTAAAGTCCATAATTTTGCAAACTCGACCTTCGTTTAGTAACACGATTTAATATAAAAACTAAATAAAATGCACATTTCAAAGCCAAATTAAAAACAAAAACAAGTTTACCATCTTGTCATTCGAGTAAAATGTTTAATCGAAGCCTAAAAAAATACTACAACTTAAAATTAATGCACGACACTAATACAAAAAAAGGCATTGTGTATTATCAATTAACAATGTCATTAGTCTCCGTATCAAGTACAAAGACGTACGTTAAAAAGAAAAACACTTTCTTTGCATTAAGCTATCCAGCAATTTCATTGCACGAAGCATTCACGAAGTACAAATTCGGAAGCAATACGGCAGCACTATAGCACTACATGTGCTGTGAGGTGACAACCTGCAACATCGCGTGCAGCGTAAAAAGCAATTGCTACCAATCTACCCTCAAAAATTGCATCAAGATGGAAGAGCTTTCACACAGCAATAATTATTACATCACAGGCGCACTCTGCTACCAGATTGAGCGGCAGCGGATGCCCCGACGGCACTCGACCAAATAATTAATATTAAGCGAATAAACTTGATTAATTCCTCTGCCAGGGTCAGCGCAACGAACCTGACGTACAAACTGAGCTAACATTCATGAATTATAAATGAGTTTAGTGAGGAAATATTCGGAGAATTTACGCGCAAAAATTCATTCAATCTTCCACAAAGTTATAAATAAAATCTCTGGGATGAACTCGACGGTCGATGCATGCATGATTTTTCATGATATAGTCAATGCTTGAATGAATGTGAAACTATGCAATCACAAAAAGGATCTGTGATGACTCTACTCATCTGAGCCGGAGAAATTCCGAACAAAAAGCTGACATATATACAATAAAAATTCCTGCAACAAAATTGCAGCCATTCGAACGTTGATAAAATTCTAGTCTCAGTTGATTGCAAGTCCAAATTTACCCTTTCTTGGCAGTCGAATACCTTTTGGCAGCCTGAACGTTTTCTCTCAATGAAATCGGTGCAAACTAGCTCGACGAATAAATTTGGCTAAAAATACGCACAAGTTAGCGGCACTTCCGAGATTAAATTTCTTTCCCACCTGTGGTTCCTAAAAAAGACATAGCGACGAGCAGCAATCTTCTAATGCAGGATCGAAATCAATCTGGGCCACTTTTACGGTTGAGTAATCAAAGGTCTGCCGCCGCTGGTTATCAGCGATCGACTGAGGCAAAACGATCGCCTTAAATACGTTGCCAGTTGAAGAGAATCTAAGGATTCCAGCCACTGACACGAGATCCCGCAGTTTCAATGATCTTCCGTTCGATACGACATCGTAGGTAACAGCAGAAAATGTTCAATGGCACGGGCTTCGATCTCACCAAAATTATTTCAGTAGATGCGTAAAACCAGCAAATCGTATCAGTAAGCGGGGGAATTATCTGTCTTATAGCAACAATTAAGGCGAATTTTTGAAGATAAATACTTCTGATAAAGAATTCTAGGCGTACTTAATGACCAGGATAAGTGTTTAGCTGAGTAAGTCAGGCGCGATACTGAAACAGTTCCAGGCGAACGATATTTGATAGCTCAATCCTCTTGATGGGCCGCGGAACATTCCAGCATATGATTAGTCCTTTCCGTCGGCGGAACCTTGATGGCTTTATTCAATGAGCGATGTTCAGGCAGTCCCTTTCAGTAGAATTCGTTAGCACAATTTAATTTTTACAGAGAATTGATATTTTTTATTAACAGTTCAAGAATTTATAATATTTTAAAATCCAAAATTAATTAGCGTCATTTTTTGAAGAATGCATAGCCACATGATCTACAACCTGAGTTTAAATAAGTACTTTCACTTTACAATACCTCAACCTTGCAATATACGTACTATGTTAGCATTTCAATTTGAATTTGAGCTTGAAAATTTTACAAAATAGATTAACTCAGAGCTCCCGTTTGATCAAAAACCCTTCGTATACTATGGCGATGATCAGTAAAATGTAAAAAAAATTCTTACCACCCAACGAGTGAGGCAGGTCTCACAAGTTCACTAGCTCACACGGTAGCTCTATAGTAGGCACATATTTACGTGAAATGTATCAAGAACCCGGATGAATGTTCAGAATGGATAGCGTATACATAAAGTACAAGCGCGTCAAAGGTCTTAAAAGCTGAATACGAATGTGAATGAACGTATATATTATTTCCATCATATATTTTGGGACAAAATTGACACCATTCTCAAAAGGAAAAAATATCATACCCAGTCAATTTCTAGTCACATGAGACATCTAATACAGTCTAATTCTAGCACAGTTGACATTATTTGTACAGAAGGTTGCTTAAAGTCAGCGTCAACAAACATGTTGAAGACGAACGCGTCCGCTGACAGGTACGAGCATATACAACAATCATTGTGCTTATCTTGCTTACCCACTCACTCATCCCTACACACTAGCCGTGGCTCAGAGTACAAAAATTATAAAATGACGTGTCTTTGACATCTAAGTAGTGACATGCTCGAAGTCAACCGGCCTCTTCATTGATTGTTACCTCATCAGCTTGAAAGTCTGAGTGTTGAATAATGCATGATTGCTTAGTGTTTGACTAGCGCGGTCTGCACAAGTTAGCTTGTCGTGTCTTGTGCAGTCGCCCAAATTCGTCGGCCTGGCCAAGCTGTCGGGCCCACGGCCTTCGCAACGCACCTCACGCGCATGGAACATGGAGACGGGGAGCGAAAACAACTTTGTTCCAATGAAGCTAACGTGCACGCAATACATTGGGTTTTGAGAGCCTTATAATTAGGATCGGAGCACGGAAGAAGAGTAAAAATGTAGAATTTAATCTTTTTTATCCAATGTGAAGAAATCTTTCTGTTACTACCTAAAAATCAGCTTAGCGCACGTCAGTGACTTGCGGTGCTAGCTAAAAACGCGGTAAGTTTGGTCAGCAATATGTAATACGTGAGTCACAGGAACGGTGCAAAATAAATCTTTAAGATCTATGAAAAGATTGAAATAAAGAATGTGATAGATGAACGAATATTAATAACTCAAATTCAAGAAAAACTAGAACCTTTTTCAAGCTTTAGATAATTTCATAAACAGAAAAACACAGGCCTTAAGGGGAGTGCAAACATACCAAAAAAAAACTTTATATACCTGACTCGAATAACAAATAAGCAAGAAGCAGTAAGACTTGAGCGTTCCTAACTCAAATAAACAAGCTCAACAGATTCCTTAAGCCTCTGTAATTGATACTATCATGTTTACTTAGTGGGAAAACTTATTACGAGCTTCAACAGCTAAAAGTGTGATGACGATGCGATGTCGTCAACGGGAAAAATATACAGAATTTGATGACCAGTTTGTGCCAAGGATGAACACATCCAAAGTTGCTCCGATGTCAGGATGCTTGTTTGACTCATTCATAAGGACGCAAGTTGACTCACACGAGAATATGTGGCTGACGGCCACGCGCACACGCTTGGCACCTCAGGGATGAATGCAAATAACGACCTTCGAAGACACACCTTTGTCGCGCCTTAAGGCAGGTACAAATAGAATCAATACGTGCACATTAGTTTTACGAAACGCTTGCATTATACACGATATTTTCCCTCCGAGTTGCCATTAACCTTTGCTACTTGCATAATATTCTACGCAGTATCATATTTCGCTGGCATTGAGCGACGAGCAGCTTGATCACTATTTCTTAGAAATATTTCGTTTTCAGTACATGCAAAAGTAAATTTACATATACAATATGTTAAGGAACATCTATCAGGAATAATTCAGAAGGAAAAGCTGGAAATTCTAATAGTATTAGGATTAGAATTCAATCATCCGAGATGAATTTTATACAGAGGATTTTTTATTCTTACACGAAGCTCCGAAGCATTGAACTGATCATTCAAGATGTAGCAATAATCTGTTATAATGACTGTCTAATACTCTTGCAATCAATCATCATGATCATCACCACATAGATACGCACCAAATGATAAGCTAACCGACTACTGCGAATCAAAAATTGTCCAACAGGCGGCACATAATTTAAAAGGCCATTATTGATATACCTCCATTAAGCAAACAAAATGCATATATTAAAACACAAAGCATAACCTCCAAACTTTTAAAAGTTGCACGGCTATGTTGAACGCTAAGCATCATATTTAATCGTCCAATAATGTAAAATTTGCAGCAATTGTTCAATCGAGCGCTGCGTCGCATCAAAAGGATCTCTAATCGGGTGAAGAGCTCGACCAAAGCCACCCATGCTAACCGAATAAAGTTGTCAAGGTTTCACATCAATTTGCGAGCCACGGTAGATTCACAAGACAACGACAGCCGATGAGATGAAATCACACGACAAGCCAAGTAATTTTCCAGAAGCAACGGAGAAAAGAAGCCGCAAATTGCACTGAACAACAGTGGTTCGGTGCACCTACGGTCACATCTGCCATCGAACTCTCGTGCAATTATTAGGGACTCCGCCGTAGAATCTAAAAAACATAAAACCATTATTTCGTCTTTCGCTTGGACAGAAAATGGCGAATTAGATCAGATATTCCGAGAACAAGTAGCTCCTGCTCCAGTTCGGATCAAACCAAATTTCAGCGCCCTTGGCAGTGTAGAGATAAGACTTCGCTTTAGATCAAGATTGATGTAATGTCACTGCGATGACAATCTAATTAGTGTTACGGGAACATTAATTTACAGTGTTTCTATCAGGCGTAAACATATCTTTAATCCGTATGAACGACACATAGCTACATACTGAATTTTTCATGCATGTCTACTGTTAGGTCCAATTGCTTCTATTATTTTAAAAGTTGCCACGCTAAAAGTTAGTGTGCGCTGAATTTCCCTAAACAATCTTGTGTTACGCAGCTTAACATGAGCTTGGAGTCGAGACATGATAGAACTTACTTTTAATGTCTTCTGTTCTTTTACTTTTACTTTCTGTGCATTTAGCGGTTTTAGCCTGTTAGGTTAGAACGTAGCAGAATAAGAAACTACATCAAGCAATAAGGACTTTGAATGAAGCACTAAATTATGTAAACTCCGACAGAAAAGAGAACAGGTTCGCGACAAGGGATGACCGTATTTCAAAAAAAGTTGCCATTCTTAATGAAATTCGGTGTAGATCAACGTTCACAAACAAGTTGAATAAAAAGAAGCAGAGTACTCAGCCGCACTTCAAACTCACTGTAGTTAAAATGAACGTCAAAATTTGTGTACGGCAACAGAAATACGACGCTGGGAAGATAGAATTGGGGCCGTGTCTAGGAGGTCCTCGAAGGGGTGTGTAGAGAGTGCTGCTCGATTAGCCGCGTTTCCCGCAGGCGACGACGCTGATGTCACCGAGGTCGAGGCAGCTGAGAGCGTTGCGATGTTGAAAAAGTACAAAGTCGCTGTTTTTTCTAACAGCATTCACTCAGTCCATTTCAGGCGCGCTACCACAATAGCAGAGCAAGAAAACAAATGAGGGAGCCTCAGCTTGTAGTAAATATTAGAGTGAACTTTCGACATTGATAACTATTCTTATTCATTCGCATGAGCCTTCAATATCGTACGCTGAAAGACGACTGTTGATGAAAATAGCAACGCCGAGTGACTTTCCAAGCCCTGCATTCAGCCAGCATTAACTCGCTCTCCACCTCGGCTGCACACAAGCCGGCGACGCTGCAGCTCCGCGCTCCGAATGCAAAACGGACTTCTTCATTCCTTCCCTTGTTAATTATTCCGACCCTTTCTCGCGTGCATTCATCAGGACTCTCGGCTTTTCGGATGTCCCAATGCTACAGCTTGGATACGTGGCATTCGAAAAACTTGACTCAGACTACTAAGACCTAGGACTTCACAGGCAGTTGGCAGGCAGAGCAAGACCGGATTTAAGCCGATTATAATATAGGCCCGATGGCTCTAAAATTGTCGTCTCTAAATTTCAAACACTGCGCGTTCAGCTACTATTCAGGAACTATGAAGATCTAAATACAAAACTTTATGTCTAAATTCACCTTAAGCCTGAAGCGACCGATTAAGTTTAGTTAAATAGTACATAATAACGTAGCTTGACAAATTTTCATCATATTGCTTCAAGTCTTATTCATCATTGGTGAATCCGTAAAATGAGTCTGAGTAAACTAAACTTTCGTATGGAATACTGTAGACTTACGCTCGATGTGTCATAGTTGACACGCTTGTGTTAATCACACAGCTCAGAAAACTGCGTCATTGTACATATATGACGCACATTTATACATTGGTTCGTGACAGAAGTACGCCGCACAAAGATGTGCCAAAAAATAATCGCATTTTCTCTATGCTCATATTTAGCCCCTATACCATATCGCTAATATTTCTCGTTAACTAATGCTGCTGCAAAATCTAGTAACTATTTGCCTTTTTACGTATCATTTATCTTTTCATTTCCTACTTCACTACCAGCCTGTAAAATATCTCACAAGAAAGGAAATAAAATTCACGAAGTTTTGAACATTCTTCCTATTGTCTTCGTGATAGTAAATATTGTCCAGGGTTCACAGGTTCCCCAAGTCGCACCCATTAATTCCTCTTGTTTCAGAGTCCCAGAGGCAGCGCAGTATAAACGCTGTGAGGGGTGAACTCAGCGACGCAGTGACGCCAAACTTTGGGCACGAACTGGAACAGCTGCCGCAGCTACGTCAGTTCAGAGCTCATCACGTAATTTTAAGCGATTAACAAACCTACGAGTCAGGCACCAAGAACAACATACATAATAAGTACAGTGGAAGTAATTAGAAATTGTAGGTTACAAATTGAAACTTTAATTTCGTTTTGTGCTAAACATAGTTTATAGTGCATGACAAAATACTTCGATTTAAAGTAAACGAAAAATTTTAATTCCCATGCTCACGCGCATGTACATTAAAATGATCAAAACTAATTCTATATAATGGAGCATTTCAACACTTTCTACGGGTCTTGAGAATATCATCAAAGAAAACCACTCGACCAATATCAGCTCACATTTAGGTTAGATATAAAAGATAGATTGCACCTAAAATCGATGAAATTGAAATTGACAAGGATTGAATATAAAGTACCGTGACTACGCACACTTGACCCATATAATACATGCCCCAAAATTAAGTTAGGCAGCGCGTGAGCATGAAACTAAAATGAGATTCACTCGCTGAATAACTTGAAACAAGAGATTTGCAGGATAATAAAGTTTGCAATGAAAATTAAGCGCTAATGAACGCTGTATCTACACTTTATTTCCGAACATTAATATCTACTAATGACTAATCGCTAGCCGCACCATCATAGGACACAAACAGCATGAAGTACACACAAAAAGGTTTCGTTCGCTGAAGGGCACCCTATCGGTGCACATGTGCGAACAAGTCGACAGTGATGAGATGAAAGCGGGTTTTTCAGTACATAAAGAAAGCAACCTGCCCACACCAAGTCGATCAAGAGATCTGTCCCACGCAATGAAAAAGTTGCAGGATGGCAGGCCTCTATCAGGCACCAGCCTGCGCACAACTGAAAGAAATTGATCGACCCATGTGTTCATTGATAATTTTTTCCACAACTCAAATATGATGTTCCACAAGCGTCCGTACTTTATCGAATAAATTAGATCATCTAGCACGTAACCAACACTACGAATAAAATCAAATTCACCGTCAGTTCAAAGACAAGTCAAAGCACCGAACCTGAAAGCGGCCTGCATATTCAGAATCTATAAGTTTAAATCTGTGAAATTATGGGGTACACTTATTCTGTAGTCGCCCGCGCAGACACTGCAGAAGAAGGTAATCTCCAAATACGGGACCAAGCTGGACAAAAGGTCTTTGGAACCTCAAGCGGACCTTCCGTAGTTCCGAGTTTATTCGACTGTTCATCTTCCCGTTGGTTCTCTCATTGAGAGAGCAAGGAATGTTGATTGCGCAGGAAGAATATAAATGAGAGACTCCCACACGAGTACGCACGAAATGTCGCCAGAAGTACGCGATAACAGCGGCATTCATCACCGTCCAAAGCCATGAAAAAACTGTGGAGTCCGACCATAGAATTCTTAAGCGAGAAGATTAATACACTGTTGCTGTGTGCTGCAAAAGGTACCAGTCAACCGTCATTAAGATAAGCTGAAATATACGTACGTAGTGCGGTTCATGACAATGAATAATTATGGAATAGTGGCACTTATGACATGACACAAATGGGCAAGTGATGCAAGAAAATGGAAACGAAGCATTTTCTTCCATCAGATTTTGTGTCATTGTCTCGCACACAGGAGGATAAAATTAACTGGTGTAACCGAAAAATACAATATTTAAAAAAAATAATCCAAAGATACGGAAAAGCTTAATTCAATTCAACAAAAAAGAAATACAAAAAATGCAATGAAATTTTCCAGAAAAGTGCAATAACGTTACATTGATACTACTTCTCCAAGCAACATTATTGCAACATCTCATGTAGTACGTAGCGTCTGTAAATTTTAGGGGTTGTGTTTCTGGACACTGGACGAGTCCGGTAAAGCAGTGACTCATTCATTCCTCGCGAATAATTTGACGCTAACGAAGATCCTAGCGCACGAAGAATGCAAAGCTGACTCCGGTCCCAAGTTATGGATATGATTCTGGCCAGAGGCTCTAATACGAAAGGTTAGTTTTCCCGAAGCACTCTGCAATCGTAAAGGTCGAGTAGCAGTACTCCCAAATTGCTAAAATAAATAAAGCCCAAGCACCTCACATCTTTTTAACAATGGTTTACGCTTGAATGAAACTTGGAAGTAGTCGGTGCAGACGAAAACTTTCGTCTTCAAGGGAGTTAAGTTTAACAGCAATGCTTGCTGCTATAAAATATGGACGAACGTCCGTTTGGTACGACTGTGACTTTTCAAAAATCTAGATCTGAGACCAATAAAATTATTATCTCAGATGTCGGTAGTGAAAATCTGTAAATAGTGTTTCAAATTACGAGTACAGTAGAAGTTCATTGAAACAGAGTTAAGTTCTTGACCTAGAGAGAACGGGCGCAAACGTAAGTACTGCATATATAAACAGCGCCCTCAAATGGTATATATAAAAATCATGAACAACAAAAGTACCTTCTAAGATGGAAAGAGATGTCCCTACATTGTACTTTAAGAGTCAGAACATACATTTTCTTACGCCCAGATCTCCAAGTTTCGCTACCCGCATGTCCTCCGTCGTCATAGCATTTGTCCAACCAATGCTGGTACCTGTCTACTAGCGATGGCCACATTAATGTTACTTGTTTCTAGCAGTTCGAGACGTTTCCAATAGCATTTCGAGGCTTGTAAATTAAGAAGTAAGGGTTCATAATTTTTGGAGTAACAGAGCTGAAGAGATCTTAGCAATGCAAAACATTGGTCCATTTTACACATCAGTCGTACCTCAACTTCAATTCTATCAAAGATAAAATAAATAACGGTCATATCCATTACACTTCGGAGAGTAACTGAAACAATGATCAGTATTCAGTTTGGTTGTCAGTGCAGAAGAAGCTGTTTATTGCGTGAGAAATTTAACTAAATTGTACTTTTCCAAAATCACTCTAAAGGTAAAATAGTCATACATTATTTGCCACGAGTGTCGATGACGAAGATTGTTCCACTATCTTGAACATTAGTTTGTGAAACGAACAGTGCAAATGAAATAACCGTATCAGCCTTCCACCAGCAAACATTAAATAAATTCACTTGCTTCAACATCCTAGGTTTACAAATAAAAAAAAAATAAGTCCGGTATTTCAGGGACATAACGATACATTTTCGAACACATGGCCAATAATGTGGATTTCATTACAGCGCCAAAAATCGTCAAGACTTACAACACGTTAATCGCTGGTATATCAACGTACATCAGCTAAATATTTCGAATCAAAATCTCTTTTAACGTTGAGAACAAAAAACCTAAAACGCATGGAATTCGGGCAGTGGTGTACAACACGAACATAATGAATAGGGCGAAGATAAGTCCTCGTGCGGGATGCAGATACTTGCATCCATGAACTTCTGTGCAACACTTTCGGAACGCACAGGTGTAGGCTTCGTTACAGCGGAGATTCTCATCTGAACATGAGCCGCGGAATCTAGAGGTACACGAGACTTGAAAGTTCAATAAAAACCTGAAAGAATGCAAACTTGATTCGTAGATTCTTCATTGTTTAAACCATTTCTCAACATTTTTCAAACCAAGACTGAAATTTTTCAGTTCTTAGACTTTTCTCTAGCTACATTGTAATACAAAGGCAAGATAACTTTTTTAGTAACTGGTGCATAACTAGAATTACTTTCCAATTCCCGCAACAAATGAGGTTTCAGCGCTTTGTCAGGACAATCAAGAAATCCGATAATTTGCCCAGTCTTGACACCCAATCACTATGCTGAAGTCGGAGTTCCACTCACACTCGAGCGAAAAAGAAACCACAATTTTCAACGGGACTTGTCTTTAGTCTGAGTCTACCAAAAATGTTCGAATTTTGTACCACTTAATTCTCTCTTTTTCTCTCGATCAGCGAGTTCTTTCCTCTTTGCGTTGTTGGAGACTGTAATTGTATGTCAAGTATAATTTCAATTTTTTCGCTTTTAGAAATTTAATGGTTCACATTTATTGAAAAAGCTTCTTTCCCCTGATGCTCAGATAGGAACCAGTACCATTAGTAATCTGCGAGAAATGTACAGCTTCTCCTGAAAGCAGCTGGAGGAATTTGTCCTGGACTGGAAGCTTAGGAAATTAAATGTATCGCTTCATCTAAGTCTTCAGAAGAGGAAAAACGCAATAAATTCTTTAAGACGATTTCTATTGCTAACTCCGAGGGTGTAAGTTGTCCGTTGCTCCTTAGAAAAATAATGCGGTTGAAATCGAAGCTTTTATCATCTAATGCAGAAATAATTCAATGCGGAATTCTACACTATTTTACAATTGCAGATGTTCGAGAGAGGTTTTGAGCGTCATAAAGAATATATTTCGAATAGAAAATTCACAAAAATGAGCATCTAGCAGGTCAAAGGCACGACACTTCAGCTGCTTTTCATAAACTGTGCTTTGAGAAGAGAGAGAAAAGGAATGAAGATATTTTTTTTCACAGATTACATTCACGACCCCTCAGCTGCTCTTCGCTCACAGAAATTAAGCCATGAACTACATAGTGCAGCGGCGTGCATTGCAAGCCCTGCAATTTTGTCGCAATCGGACACTTGGGAATAGCGCGGCTACCTTCAAGGTGCGCTCACTGCTGCGGACTGCTCCCCTCTCCTATAGGAGCACGAAACACATCACAAGATCTGACATCGAAGAAGGACCCCATATTTCTCTTCTTTGTCGAATGAAGATAAACATGTAATTACCCCCTCTAAAGTAAACTAACAATTTCATGCACAATAAATCGTAGTTCTTTCAACCCCTCACTTGCATGTCAACACCAGCGTGCTGACATAAAGGTACAAATAGTAGTCTTTTCACCTTATGAAGCTCAATAATTATTTTCTCAATTATTTCGCTTTTTCTTCGTCAAAATGGATCATGGTAGCCTCTCAAATCTATGATGAGGACAACGTATTTTTTTGTAGCATGCAACAACTCATTTTTGCTGTATATTCGTCGCCAGAATTATCAAGAAGTTTTCCGTCTAATTTAAAAGCATGCACCTTAGTTTTTAGTAGCATTTTTCTCTCGCTTTCACGATGGCTTCAAATGTTTTCGACAGCCAGCGGAGGAGGTCATTAATATTTATCATTCTCCCTTCTTCTGGCATTTTTAAGTTCACTATACAAATAAAAACTAACTCTTTCTAACAGGGAGAATTTTTTTCTTCCTTTTACGAGCCCATGAATGGTAAGATCCAGCAAGAGACCTGCCGTGGAGCTCTAACTTCACCATTTCAAAATTTTAGAAGCCCACAAACCAGTAAACCTGCTATATTTCTATCACTGGCCACTCGTCAATCTTTTGATAAACGATACCTTTGATCTCTGTCTTTGGTTACCTCTCGTATTAGGAGATCCATGAATCGGGGAATTGTGTCTGGGCCACGTGGGCTTGCTGTGTGTGTGGGGATCTCACGCGCCGAGGACTTGGTTTGCCGCGCAAACAGCGCTCAGCGAAACATGCGCAAAGCAAAGAGCCCACGGAATACGCCCTGTGTTTAGACGGACCAAACCTCACGAAAAACTAGACTTTGCAGTCACTCTTGTTTGCTGGCAAAGATAAGCAAAGGTAACGAGATAAGCAGCTGTAATGGCAATACAGGAATGGTGGACCAGAATTAAGTGGAATAAGAAGGCGAATACATATTCTTAATAACGGGAAAATGAAAAATTCAAGGTTAGAAAGTAGGAAAGAGTGCTCATTGCATATATGCACAAAAACCTTATGAATTGTTGGAAACTAACACATGTTAGAATGCAACTAACAACTCGGATTTTTTACGTGAAAGTATTGAATTCACATTCAAGATATGTTGACAACGTCTCAGAGAATAACTCAATTATTCTTCTGTGTTTCAAACAGGTTCCACTCAGAGGGTCTGCGGTCCTGGAGGGGATTTTCTCAAAAAGAATACAACACAGAAAACTTCGTCCTTCGCTGTCCAGTGTGAGGGCAGGCAGCACAGGGGAACTTGATAGCCTCTGCTGGCTAAACTTGCACAAAACCCGGCTTTCTCAGTTGGTAAAGTTCGCAACTATATTCTTTACTTTCGGTAACGCGTAGCTTCCTGTACTTTGAAAATGGCTCAAATTATCGGCATTGCGTATATCCAAAACAGCAGAGTGGCACATTTGTTACAGTGCTTTCTGTCTTTTCAGAGATGACATTACGGAGGAGATCCACAAAAGCGTCCTCTGTTTCTCACAAGGAGAATTATAACCACACAACTCTGTTTAACGTACACAGCATACTGGTTTATACAAGTTCTTAAGATTTAAAGAATCAATTTGGTCTCAGCAAAGCTTGAGCAACACTGATCAGCTTGTTTCATCGTACCTTCACCTCAACCTTGAGCATAGTAGCATTCTACTTTTTTGGTTCTGATTTTAACCGAGCGAGTTGTTTTCGTCTATAGTACAATTTTTAGGCCTGGGGCATTGGGGTTAAACTACAGTTAAGCCAAGAGGACTTCTTAGTAGACTAAAAACTAAAAATCTTTCTTGGCTTTATTACGAGTCAAAAACACTTAAATTCCCTATTTTACCAGAAATGATGATAATTCTAGAATAAGGTTACTACCAAAATAAACAACATAGTCAGTGAGAACTGTTCCATACTGTGCAGAAGAGATTACGCTAAAAATCAATATTCTGAGTACTTAATGACAGCCTCTATCTCGCTCATACTTTTCAAGTCAAAGAAAAAAAGTGTCTCCATTTAACTCCTCTCAAAACTATTCGAAGACAGGAGCAGTCAATGGCAGCTGGCCAGAATTACAAAGAAAAATCCAGAGCCTTTCTCCGAGCATCGCCGAGGTCAAAGTCAGATCCAGATCACCTCGTGAATGCAACCTTGTTCAGATCATAGAAGCCACAAAAATGCTTCCTCTGCAAGACAACCGGAAACACAACGGGTCTTATGACGCACTTGACAGAAAAAGTTTCTCTTTTCATTTCATAGTTTCTTTCACCTGTTAATTTTCGATTTCATTGCGTCCGAAACAGAATCAAGTTACCTCCAGCAATAATTTAACTCACGATGATTATTATCATAACATCACAAAAAGCGATCGACCAACAAATTGAAAATAATTTCAATGCGATTCGCACGATCAATTTTAATATCATATTCTTACTAATTGAAAACTCGACATGTCCTGTCTTATGGGACCGAAACATCGTTTCTTTCTTACTCTCTCTTTCGTGCTGTGGACTTGTGACCGCCAGATCTGAGGGCTCCTCACTCCGGGCGTCAAATGAGCGTCAATAACAAGATGAGCAACGACTTCCCTCGCCGCCGACGCCCTCATGCGTGTCCCCATACGGCACAGAAACGATCGGTGTGAGTGACTGGTATGTACGTGCAGTCATGCTCCACCTCAGTGTTGAATGAGCCCGTAAACGAGCTGAACGGTTCTAGAAAGGTCCAGAGGCAATATGTTACATAAATTCTTTTTGCACGGTACTCGTCGGAAACCTCGCCGAATTTCTCGTACATAAGCTTATTTAACATAATTTTCGTCAATCCATAGTATTCCGCTACAAATACGGTACTCGTTTACAGTTGAAATTAACAAATCTATAGAATGGATTGCTCAGTAAATGAAAACTTTACGGTCTATAATGCAATTGAATAAAGCTGAAATATCGAAGTTGTGTTACGACTCGGCATCATATTTCTATACTTTTAGTTCGTAGAATAAACGAGCATGAAATAACAATTTCAGCTCTATTATTCTAAATTACGCTGTCGTCTTAAATTTGCAGTGCACTCTTCACGCAGGGACATTTGTGAACTGAAATAACCGAGACGGGGAGCTAGTCCATATCGGTCTCGTGTTGTTTGTGAAATATTAGGTGGAAAAAATCATAGCTACTTTCCCGTGAGAGCATTCCAACATACCGACGCTACCGCACTCAGTCTAACAAGTCAGGACCACAAATCATCAAGAGAACATAAATGTTCAGTTGATAAAAAGTCCGTACTAGTCTTATCGTTCGTCACACGTTGCAATTCCGGATTACAGAGCTAAGCTGTCACAAAACTGCAAGGTGCTTTCATTGGGTTGTTCTTATAAGTTTCATTTGATTTGAAGATAAAAAACAGTAACGGGCAATGCAGCTTTGCATCGAAACGTACGGATTAGACCAGAAAAAGGTCTTAAATATTTTGAATGAACACCAAGGACTACTATAAGAATATTAAAAATGAGTACAATACTTTTCAATAGGCAAGTGATCTGTTCTTCGTACGAGGTAAGAATTTATCGACTTCGCTCGGAAAAATACCGGGAGTTAATTCTGAAGACAGGAGACTTCTCATGTCTGAGGGAATATGTCGCGGCATTTCATCACAAAGGTCACCTAGAATTTACTGTCTTGCATTGACCGTTAGGAGCACTGCGAGCAGGCAGGGATCATTTTGCTTCACATCAGTGCCAGTTCCATGGCACGGCAAGTGCGATGTTGAGGGCAGAAATACGTATGTCAGAACCTCGTAGCGACGCTATAAAACAATTTATTTTATGCGGACCGCTTGAAGAGTCCATGAAAGCAGTGCGTCAGAGTCCGTCGCCTGACATTTGACAAGCATTTCAGAATGCAAAGACACGTTGATATCGAGGCGTTTCGGAGCGACTTGGAAGCTTCGCCCGACAGGCAAAAATTCTTCGCTGTAAATTACGCGAGGTTCGAGAATTTGGACAATTTCGAGAGACACAGAAATTATAATGTCAACTAAGGTTAGATATATGCAGCATAGATTTCTTGCATACTTTTTGAATGAGTAATACGAGCCAAATTGAAATTTTTACACCGATGCAGAACAAATCGATCTCTAGGTTTATTCGAATGTTTTCATTAGTCACTTCATTCACAAGTAGCACATCACATCAAGAAATCTAAGTATGACAACACTAAAATGCTTCCAAGGCCATCAAAACCTTTATTTGTCAATTATACCTCGCCTAAATATGCCCCCACTTGAAGTAAAAACCTACTTTTTAATTTCTTAGGCTCTCCTTAAGATCTCATATTGTGACTCAATTCTCCGGGACACCAACCCTACAATTTAAACATCTCATAAATATATATATTTCTTCTCGAAAATCCTCTTTAATTAAAACACGATAAACTTGTTTATATCCATAAATCTAAATTAGAATAAAACAATATACTTTCATGATAGCTTTCATCAAGAATAATAATGAAGTTTGCTAAGCCTCTCGTTGTTAAAATATGAGGAATTCTTGCAAATTTTCCACAAACTTCTAGGATTTAGTTTCGATAGTGTTCTTGTCCTACATTACGTTTAATTTAGAGTGGAGAATCGCACGTGTAGCAGCAGAGATTTATATCGTGCATGCATTATACATGACATGGCCTGCATAAGCGAATGCTGCTGCATGCAAAGCGGCTGAATTGATCGTCAGAGTTTCACCTCCAGGCCACCACCACGCAGCGCAATCAGTAGAACAGAACACGGTAACAGGGACAAGCCGCGCCACCAACACGCAGCGTAATCAGAAGAACAGAACACGGTAACAGGGACAAGCCGAACAGCCTAATTTTAGGTTGTTACTCAAGTCTTACTCGTATACCACCAGCCAGCAATCATGCACAGGCGCCAGACAGAGCATGAGTGAAGTAGATATTTTCGTAGCTGAGCTAGACTTACGTCAAGTTCTGGCTTGCATTATGCAACAATGAAGTGCACATAATGCAGAATCAGGGGTCCTTCTCCACTGCCAATAATAAATATCTAGAAGTGAAATATAGTATTTTATTAGTACTTTACCACTTTGTACAGGACACGTGTTATAGAGACAAAACTTTTCGTTTACAGTCTCCTCGAAAGGCAAGAAAAAATAACCATCTTTCATAACTACAGTCGTTGTACAGTACATATTTCCAGACTTTTTCAGGCATCGAGAATACACAGAGACGGACTTAAAGTCAGAGACTCACTAAAGCAGCCACAGTCAAACCCATCCTCGTCCACCACAAGGCACAACCGCCGCGGGACCCAAACTTTCCAGGCCAAGTCTATTGAACAGGCGACGGTTGTGTGAGAACTCTCCAAGTTGGCACGGCCCTGAAGGCGGCGGAAGTTGCAGTTTTGTCGCCAAAACCAGTGAAGTCTCTGTACAAACCCATTGGCCTTCGGTAAGTTTTCTTACTTAGTCTCTTTACAGATATGAAGAGGGCATTAATTTATCTTAAGCTTGAAGCACGCCACAATTTAATCCAATTAAGCATGAGACTCGCCGTGCTCAAAGAGCTTAGATAAGGTATTGTATTTATGTTGTTCGCACTGAGACTAGATACATAGTATAAATACTGGCGTACAGTGAAAGTAAGGTTTTGAACACATAGCATACTCTTCCCAAAAATGTTCAACACGAGCATTTTGAGAATGACCTTACTTCACGGACATCCTGCCAAAGAAATATAATATTCCCAGCCTAATCAAAGGAACTAAGACTAGAATTATTAATCATAGACATTCTAAAAAAGAATGCATACTCCTCTCACACATTAGTTTCATTGGTATAAAATTATAGCTAAGTAAATAAATAGCTCCGCAAGTTAATTTGACAGTATGTGATTCACTAGCTTTGCACCGTTCAGAAAAGATAGGTAGGGAAAAAACTATTAAATTAATTCCACACAGGAGATCAAATCCTTTTACTTTCTGAATTCCACGAACAACAGCAGTATGAGTGAAAACCTAAAAGACAAGCGAAAATGATGTTTCTGAACGCGACATATATGGGTACGGCAGCTGTGCGTGACAGTGAAGTTTTAACGAATTTACTTTCTGAATGGGAAGACGGGAGCCAGGGAACCTTCCCAACATTCAACAAGGATGCAGGAAGAAAACATGCACATATATGGGTGCAAGACAGAAGCTGTAATTATTTCATATTACATGCTGGTCAATTTTTACAACGAATAATTAATCCTCACGGATCATTAAGTCATATATTCATGAATAGTCCATGATGTGAAGTGCCCTGAACGGATGTATTTTCTGCGATCTTTCTTTTTTTTTAGTCATAATATGGTTTCTTGTCAGGTTTTCCTTTAGGGTAGCACCATATTCCATCAGCACTTATATCCGGATCAACTGAAACAAAAAGAATAATACAGAAAGGTTGATTTACAATTTTCCGTGCTTATGAAAGTGCAATATGTTTTTTAACTGGGCCTCCAGTACGGCATCATTTTACCATCGAATGCAATATTAAGTTTCGGACAGAAGAGGCTATGAAACAGAGACCTCGCCCGACAGCAGTTCATATCTAGCTGCGTAACCCCAGCACCTCCTTGCCGTGTCATGACGACGCAGATTCAAAGTCAAGCAAGCGGTCAAATGGACTTGTGCACTGTATTTCATGTTGAAAAATGAAAGTAGTTCCTGAGCAGCCAAATCACGTTAAGTTCCGAAGTAATCAAAGCAATCGAGACCGTATGAAAATGACTCTTGAGGCGAAAGAGTTACAAAAACGGCATGATAATCATTGAACGCGATCGTTATCTCAAACGATGTTGAATTTATAAAAGTGTAAAATTAATGCGCATCTCCCAGTGTCAGAGAAACTAAAACTTAATCTTGATTACAAATTTCAACACTTTCAGTGCGGCGTGCGCCACATGTGGTACACGGGATCATTTAACTTAACGTAACAAAAGGGCTAATACATCGGGATACAAATTTTTAGGTGTTCATAATATTCATGTCCATTACTCGAACAAGTTAGTTTAGATTAGAAGGAAAATGATTAGGATTACCAAACTTGTGAAAACGAAATCCTTCATTTTAACATTCACAACAGCCCACTGCCCCAGCAACAGCCCACTGCCCCAGCAACAGCCCACTGCCCCAACAACAGCCCACTGCCCAAGCAACAGCCCACTGCCCCTGCAGACTACCACTAGAAAGACCCTCACTGAAGTACTGAAGCTCACAAATTCCTAAGTCTTACAAGATAACACTTCTTCCAAAGCTCAGTTTCAGTTGCTGCTGAAATATGTCATATCGCTTTCTTATTCTCGAGTCTGAAGTGTTCATATTCCTCAGAATGATCTTTTTTACTGTCATAATAATGACTGTGGACTGCACATTGAAGAGTCAATTAAAGTGAGCTGGGTTCTTAGAACTGGGCTCTCGAAGCTATCAAAGTTTTAAAAAAATTCGCAGCAGCGAATATCTTGAAGTATTATACATATATTACCTAAATAAGACTGTTCAATAAGGTGACTGCATGTCTTAAGTCATGACTCATGAAGTTACTTTATAGGCGTGCACTGTTTACGCTCATGCAGCGTGAAAAAAAATTCTGAACTTAGATGAGGGCCGAACAACAAATGCAGTTCTTAACGAGAACCTAACGAAGTACATCTCCAACTCAATATGCAAATCTGAACTACAAATGGATATTAATGAAGCTACAAAACAACCATTCAAAGAACCATGCAGGAATAAACATGGATTTTGATATGAATAATGCAGTGGACAAGAACAAAAAAAAAACAGAACAGGAATATGACGGTTGTCAACAAGCCGTGTGCACCATGCGGCCTCCTGCTCTGACAGTGAGGCTACGCAGCAGCACCGCACACGGAAATGTGTCAGGCACATCCAAACAGAGTGACTCTCGCCCTGCAAAATTAAATCTGCGTGTTCACGTGAATATGTGAGGTCTCAAGTTTCAAATTTGATAGGATTTTGTTCAAGTAGAATAACGATTGAATGTACAGTGAATAAATTATACGTAGAAGTCGGAGGCGAGCACAAGATGAAATTGGTGTTAGCCTTTTGTTTCTTAATGAATCATTTATCGAAAGGAATGCCACAGAGACCTTATAACGTAGAAATCATAATGATTATCATAAGAACATTTTACTCTGAATTTATTCTGAACGGAGAACGATCTCTTAGAACATACTCCCTCCGGTCGGAAATATTTGCTAAACGAGGATAAAACTCTCCGCGTTTTGGCGTCTTTTAACGAACTTCTGTTTTGAGTGCAGAAGACGATAATGTACAGTGTGCTGAACACAAATTTTAACATTTAATAAATAACAGCGTACAAGTTAATGTAATTTGGTCTTTCTTATTTGGCAGATAATACTCGAAAGTTCTTAAATTACCCGCAGGATATGGTAAAAATAAAGAAGATATTAACATAAAGTGCACATATAACCGAAAGACAAAAGATTCGACAGATTCCGAGAGAAGAGCAGTCAGTATTGCAGGCACTTCTGGAGAGATCCACAACCCAATCCTATTCAATCCAATCCCTTTAATATCACAAAAGCACCACGTGACGTTGATGAATTAATTGAAGCAGAGACTGATAGCTTTAAAGGAGTTACAGAGATCAACATTGAACAATAATTTCCTTACTTTGCAGAAGTCAATGGAACAAATTATTTTGGCTGACGGTGGCAACAAATACAGGCTTCAACATTTGTCGAAAGTACAAATAGAAAGAAAATGAATTCTTTTAAATTCAATTCAGATCTCAGAAAAATTGAAGAATAAATTAACAAGTATTGAGTAAATATAATGGCAAATATGTTTCTTCTATATTGATACATTATCAATTTTATGTATTTAATTACAGTGTAGAGTTTATCTTTATTATGTATCTTATTAAAAATATAATTCATTGATGTCTATACATACATTATCAATTTAATGGACTGAATTACAGAATAAAGTTTATCTTTTTGTTACAACCAGTATTTTTCTAAGTATCTTTTCTAAAAGGTTCACAATTTTTTGGAACAAATATTTTAGACCAGCTTCAACATTGACATGGATCAACTATTTCCGACTGGAGGGAGAAATAACTAACCTTAAGCGCAAGACTTAGGCGGGCTTACTTAGTACATAGAGTTACCCGTCCATTGACTAATAGCATCAGTTATAATATTCAGAAAACTTTAGATAACAGAAGTGGTTCATTATAATAAATTAGTCCATTGTTTAACACGCAAGCACTGACAAAAGGTTAGCAATTTGAACAGTGCAACCTATTTCAAAGGTCATTTCAAGCAACTTAATGAGTTGGAAGATTCTACGTAGATGATTTTCTCGAGGGCATCACCAGGCGCATTGTTGCGCTCTAGCGGTGATGGCATATCAGGTTCTACTTTCACAGGAACTGTTAACGATGAACATAAAACAGCAAAAGAATTCATAAAAAAGTAGTAATTTTGACAGCTTTAAAATGTAGCACCCGCACCAAAAAACTGCATTGCTAGTTACAATTTACTAACTTGCTGCTGTAGTAAGCATGCCCATAAAATCTAAAAATAACTTCAAATTTATACTGAATGATTTGTACGCACATTATTTTTACTCACGTTGATTATCTAAGAGCAGTTCATCATCCTCTCTGTCTGGAAAAGAATTTTATCTTTCATCTTAACGATGAAAGCTAATGAAAATTACAATTTTGAGAAGCATGGCGGGTCGTGATGAGAGAGCAGATTTGGTCCATTAATGCACCGCTTTTGAATCTCGTTCATCTTTTGAAAAGCATTTCTTCTAGAAGATAAGTTCATAAGCAAAGTATGGCAAAAAGAGCAACACAACATAAAAAGAGACCTTAACTATTACAGGAAAGACTCGAGCAAGAGTGATGAAGACAGTTTATCTAAGACTCCTCAGGAGAAATCAATGAATAAATATAATGTATACAGCACAATGCAATGGCATCTACTCAAAATACTTTGGCACGGCATTTTTGAAAACAGGGTTCCATGATACTAGCTATAGAATGGGCTACATTCCCTGAAATGGTGTCACTTAGTAGAAATAGAACCAGGATAGCAGGACGACGAGGGGAGTCATTCGAGTACAGAGGTATTGAGAGAAGTCGAGTGTGTCTTCTCGAAATATCAGCTATTTTCGACCTCGAAAATTAGGCACGTTTAGTTTCGAACTGGTCAGAAACAGGCGGTTGCAAGAACCCATAACTTTTTCGAATACTGAGGTATATCCAAACATTATTATGGGAGAATAAATCGGAAAAATGTTAGTTGAGAATAACACAATGGCAGAAAATTGAGTCATGGTATCCCAGATATTCTACGTTAGCATATTGATCCTACAAAATTGTATTGCGCGTGTGATATCTTGTTATGAATCTGCAGCTCTTCATTAATTGCGACAGTTCTTATGGAAATTTGGTCAAAATCTAAAGCAGCGTTTAAATTTTCCTGTTACGTTTGCATCCAAGCATCTCAGGCAGCTACATTTAGTCACAGTTCTTACTCATCTGTAGTGCAGGTCATAGCCAGACGTGCAACTCACTAGTGCAGGCCACTCACACTAGTGCAGGCAACGTAGTGCAGGTCACAGCCAGACGTGCAACTTACTAGTGCAGGCCACTCACACTAGTGCAGACAAAGTAGTGCAGGCCACAGCCAGTCGCGCAACTCACCTGAAAAGATAAAAAGGAAAATTAACAAGACCAGCTAAAGTAAGTGGAAAAGTCAAAGCACCATAGAAGCAATTTTTCCTGAGAATTCACCCTCTAGATGTTGGATTTTTCCAGTTAGTATGCAGATGGTGATGTATTCTGAGGCAAAATTGATGACAAACGCCATCGGCTATAACATGGGGTGTCGCGTTAGTAACTTTGGCTTCAATTTTCCAACCATCAATCAGCTTGTATACGTTTAAAAATTTGCTGCTGTTTAGCATTGATGGACTCAAATTGTTTTTCTTAAGTAATATGAACAGCAGTGCATATTCAGACTCGTACTAAGTACTATAACTCGATAATCAAACACCGCCATTTGAAAAAAATATGTCACTAAAATACATACATTTTCATGGGCGAACGAAAATTCTTGGAACAACGCTTGATATTTGTCACGTAAAAATAAATTATTTTCAACACATGAAGTAAAATCAGCCACTTTGAAACCCCTGAAAGCGCAATGGAGCTCAGACCTATACTTACGTCCAAGTCATGTCAGTTCCCACACAAGTATGAGTTAGGTTTGCGAGAAAATATTTTTTTAGCACTTAGCTAGCATCAGAGCATCATTATGTGCTGTACTCTAGAAGAGAATGTGAATGATTGTGACTTCATCAAGTTCACCTAATGAACATGGGCACGATTCAAAGTGAAATTGAAATTAAATTGTATTGTAGAACAAATTAAGCAATTTAGCACTCGCAAGAAAAACGGTACATCTCGACACATAGAATTAACTCAAATTTTTAGCCTTTTCCCAGCATAAACTTTACACTGTCTGAACTCATCCTCTCTCAGCCCGTTGCACGCTGCTTAGAGCACTCGATCTTCAAACACTGATTAAGTCATCAACCTTGGTCATTAACCAAAAATATTAAAATCCATGAAACGTTTTTTTCTCAAAATGACACGAACATGGAAGAATGAGAGACGAGATTATATCAATTAATCAACGACACTGAAATGTAAATAAAAGAGGAAATCGAGACCAAGGGTGTGGCCGTCCACTGAACCTTTCAGTGCGGGAGTGAAAAGTAGATATGCTCGACAAGATTTCATTCTGAAGCAAAGTAAAGGTTCCAGTTCAAATTTTCAAGCATTTTCAGGCTACAAAAAAATAATAATGCAGGCTGTGCGCACACAGCGATGCCTCAACTCTCACAACAAGGCTTTGCTATTTTCCTCAACATGTTCGGAATTGCGCTCAGGCAGCTCTAGAAGGGCATTTAAGAGAACGGTGACGCTCAAATGACCTTCTTCCTCGATCGATTTCATCAAGCCAAGCAACTCATAAATTCAGAAGATAGCAAACTAGAATTCCAATCACAGGCTGTCGTAAGTGCATTAGAACGCTCCAAAACTCGTATGGTCTGAAAGGAAGTTATCTCGCGATGCGCCATTTTCGAGGTGGCAGTACTCAAGAATTACAGCTACAAAAAACTTTGAAAGTATTCGTTCCGGATATCTAAAGACACCAAAACCACCCAGTAATATAACATGAAATGTAATGAGAATTTAAAGCGCATTTTTCAAAGTTCATGAAGACATCGAGGCGCGTGGAACTGCACATACAAAAAATTACCAAGTGGGGCTCGGAATAAGATCTAGCAAGTGAATTATACTCGGATTTAGTTCAAGGCATGCAGTTACAACGGTGATGTTTTGCAGTTTCGTTCGGCGATTTAACCTAGTCAACTCTTCAATATTGCTCAAGGAATGGAGTCGTATAGTTTCATGATCGTGTCCTACAAGTGTAAAATAATAAACGGTACGTTTTAATCTTTGCATACATCACCTCAAAAATTGCTTCAGACTTCAACGAAATTACTCAAAATTCCGCTGTAATTTCACAGCCCTAGCACTATAATTCAACATAAAAGTATCGTCGAATTCTGAATGCACTGCCAAATTAAATAATTTCGAGAATAGCTAGCCGAAGTCGCAAAAAAATTGATTAAAACCCCATCAAAAGTGACAGTAAATGTTGAAAGCTAATGATACTATCGCATCGCTTCAGAACACTGTGATGAGGAAACTGCTGCAAAATAAATATCGAATTGGGTTTATGTAAGCAGATTATCTTAGGATTATATTTCATGCTTGCAAGCCTCACTGGATAGCAATCATTTTGAAGCAATTCGCCGAATGTTCTTAAGTGTCTCCTCATCGAGCATAATGGCTTTATGCATTTCATAGAAACGTCGAAAATTTTCCTGCAAATTACAAAAATCTTAGCAACAGACGTACTACGAAAATATCATCAGACATATTACGAAAATCTCATAATCAGGCATTAAGTAAATCTTATCAACAGACATTAAGAAAATCTCACCTTCAGACCTATTATGAAAATCTCAGCATCTGGCATATTACGAAAACATCAGCGTCAGACATACTACGAAAACCTCAGCGCCAGAAATGTTACGAAAATCTCAGCATCGGACATATTACGAAAATCTCAGCATCAGACATATTATGAAAATCTCAGAATCAGACATATTATGAAAATCTCAGAATCAGACGTATTACGAAAAACTCAACTGCAGACAAGTCAAGAAAACCACGGCTTCAGACATAATGGAAGACTACATATTGACAAACGCGCTGCGCAAGATGGTACGCATAATGCTGCCTCCAACAGTATGCCACAACCCGCATCTCAGAGCACGACAGGGCCTTTGCAAGCACAATTTTAGCTACAATGCATCAATCACAAATGCTAGTTAGCTTGACACGATGTGTCTGTCACCATTCAAAAGCTCCACAGGTACCAATACAAGGAACACATAATGTGAGTTTAGCACTTAAATACCATCAACATTGATATATCGTAAATGAACGTGTAGTGTCGGTGTAGTATATATATAGGGACAAATTTTCGAAACGTTCATTTTTTTCGAGCGTCGGAAATTCTACCATGAAGCTGAATAGAATTTCGTACTACGTGAAAGTGTAAGTCGTGCAGCATACTCGTGTCAGAAAATAAAAGTACATAAATTTCGTTTTACATTTGTTATATGAATAGAAAATCCCACTTAGAATCACTATCTTATGCATCCATATACTATCAAATTCGGGGCATTTGTCGGGTACTAGCAATTATCATATGCACTTAAGAGGTCGACAGCTTTAGCTCGTTGAAATAATAAATAAGTATAAAGAATTGAGTGTGGGCAGTAGCGAGCCTGTGTCCAGAATATCTGTTAGTAGCTTCGACTCACTAGTACACTACTCGAGTGCAATGAACAAAAGGGGTGCTGGTATGTCGTCCTTCATTGCACCAAGCCCCATAATAACTTAGCACTTGATGTTAAAGCTATGCAATATTCTAAGTGTCTGTGTCCAATTTTAATATATTCATGGTCTATTTCTACTAAAGGTAAGTTAAACTTGCATATGAAATACGGCAGACATACGCTAGGGGTGTTACAGTTGACACGCTTAAGTGCCCTACTGTCACACAATTTAGAAATGTATGTCCTACATCTATGAGGTACATTCTTCTTTTAACCTGTTAACGGTCACTGCCCAGGTGGCCGGCGGTACATCCACACGGTCTGTGTAATCGACAGCGACTGTGTGGATGCAACAACCCCGCGGATATCATATGATGTCAATACCCGTTAACAGGTTAATGGACAAGCACATGACTCACATAAGTGAGTCAAATGTACAGCGGTGTTCAGTACTGCTTGCTGAATTTACACAAAAATGCTAACACAAAAACTAGACAACCTACTCCAACTTTTTCGCTGGCGCATCTAAAATTACCTAGAATTTAGGCCATCTAAGTGTTTCGTACGGTATGACGACGGTATTTACGGAATGACGACAGAGAACTTAGACTGGTAAATTGAGGAGCTGTGTCGCTTTCTCTTCCAACGGGATGCTATTGGAGACGAAAATTAATTTTTATGGTACGATATCTTGACAATGCCATTTTTTGTCCACCTATTTTTCCTCCATCTAGAATCTTGTAGGTCAAATTAGCATCGAAGAATGTTGGTACTCAAGCCGAAAAAGCATAAATGAAGCGCGTAAATCATGAACATGGTAAGTTAGTTATACACAAAAGAGTCTATGACTCCAATTTAGCAGCTGGAGCTAAACTTAGGCTCGTCTTTTCACTGCATCATCTCATATAAATTAACGTTTGACATCAAAGAATGAAATTTCAATTCTATTTTACAGAAAAATAATTAGTATTAATTCAAGGCAATTAACAGAAAAAATTATTTACGAATTGAATTTGCACGTTGCAGCTCATGAAATGGTTTCTACTTTGTTAAAATTTGGCTGAAAATTTCAACTCGAAAGCACTCACTCTTTTGCAATTCCGATAGAGAATAACACGACTTTGCAAAAGTGAAGTGGCTACAATTTTTCAGTCGGTTGCAACAACTTCGAAGTAACTGCAACATTACACTTTCACTGCCCACAGCGCTGTTAAACAAATTTATACATGAACATACTTAGAAGTAACTCCATTTATATATTTTCACTTGCGTTGACACCGTTATATTTATGTATATATGAACATACTGTGAAACAAGTATTACTGCATTCTAGTTCTCATCTTTTTACGATATATTTCTCGTACACGATGAATTATTATTACAAATCACATCAAGGAAGAAATTGCTCGGCATGATTTTAGCTTCGTTGATGCGAGACCTAGGTCCCAATATAAAAAAATGAGGATAGCAAACTAACCTCGGGCTTAAGAATCTTTTAGAAATTGATGCCAACGTACAGAAACAGGCAACAAATTGACCAAGAAGCATTCAGCGATAATTTTCCTTTTTTTAAGACCACGAAAGTAAATTCGTAAACTTGCCCCGATCAACTTCGTGCAGGCAATGGCGTGCCGATGAACTGTTTATGTTGTGCCGAGCCACGATAGTTTTTACGAGACCATCACATTTGCTAAGCTTCATCGGGCAGGGATGGAGTAGAGACAGTCAGGTCGGAGGGAGCCCCGCTCCAGATCTCGTCTCACTCAGCTGCTGGCTGCATTGCAGCAAGCTGTGGGCTGCTACATTTAAAATTGATTCTCATAATACCAGATAAAACGGATGATTTTACGTTAAAGTTTCTCAAACTGTTGAGATACAATATTTGGTCAAGTATTATGTCCGGTAAAAATTTCGTCAAATTTGTCATTGTCAGAAACAAGTATCAAAACCTAATATAATTTAATATCTTGGATCAAAATTTCAGACTCCATGTGATCATAGCCTTTTACTCACTAGACAATACAGCAATAAATTGATCCCTAATTTCAAAAGAATTTGAACTTGTTGTCCAAAATAGAAATTTTCAAAAGTCAGCAAATTAACATTTGAATATCTTTCAGCGCAGTAAAACAAAATTAGAATTCAAGAGTGACATGAGTAACAGGAAGTCGGTATTCAGTTTCACGAGGAGATATTGCTGCTGAAGCAAAATTGAGCAATCAGACAGGACCAGTTGACCAGCGAGTTTATTTCAATTTTCTTGGATAGAAGAAGCAGCGACTGCAGTAACGGAGTCCGTCGATGCCAAGATTATGCATAATTTTGGTGTCATCACAATGGAATAGCCTATCGTATTAGATCAATAACGATTCAAAAATCATAATGAAAACAGGCAGAGGATATTTTTATGGAGCTCATAAATGAACAAAATCCTTGTTTTGACCTCACGTGAAATAAGAGTTATCGCTACTAGGAGTCATTGCAGTTTGAATGCCATAATTTATATAATATTGAAATAATGTACAATTAAACTCGTCTCGTCATGGCTGAATGCAGCGACTCTCACTTTCCTACTCAGTCTTGTACTGGATGCACTGAAGTAAACAGAGTGCAGCAGAGCGCGACCCGCACAGGAACTGAGCAGTAGCAGGCAACCTCTCCGTCAGCACGGCACGGGCCCGTCCAGAAACTACGATTCTTTACGTTTTTGAATGCTCGCCTCCTACTGACCGATCAGACATTGAAGATGATATATTAATAGCTTGGCAGCAACACTGATACTTCAAGCCAGAAGTAGATAAAATAATTTAATAAATAACACTGGTACAGTAACTAACGTTACCAGGCACCCACAGCTTGAAATTTAGTTCCGACTCGAGGATAAAAAATTGCAGGCGCGCAGCATTTTATATTTTGAAAGAGAAAAGCGCAACAGCAATTTTTGCGCTATAGCAGAAAGACGCGCTGCATTTAATCATCACAATTCGTCGGTAATGCAACGAAAATCTGGGCCTAAGGAGAACTAGCGAAATGCGTTACTCTTGCATCACCAGAAACAGCAATAAAAACACTGGGTTCACTCAACTGTTCCTGCGACATTTTCACCGCTGAATTCAGAATTTCAATACTCTCAGGTTGGCTAAAAGTTTTCTTTTGACCATAATTAAGCATCAAAACCAGCTAATCAGACTCAGAGGACGATATAACACTGTGTCTATGGTTACAAATTGAAGTGTGAGGCGCTAACTATTTGTAATTAACACGTCATTTAAACAATATTCAGAGCCCAAGCATCATTTTTTCAATAAGGATTAATGAAAAGGACATTAATGTGGAACAAGGTACCCGCAACTCAAATTGCTCAGCAAAAAAAGCTGGTGTCTCATTAAGGTGTTGAATTCAATAAAAGCGACACGCCAGAAGCGAGCACTGGCTTTCTACCAGTGACCTTACATCCATTTCCTGCCCACTGAGCCTCCGAGTTCTTTCAGGGGCCCGGCATTGTTTCACCGGGGCTGTCAGTGCATTTTTATATGCCTCTAGAGAGCAGCGCATCACTAATAGCTCTTCCTGCAAACTTAGAGACCAGGGAGTCTGTTCCCAGAGGCTTTCAGTAATGACTATGCAAATACGAGTGGGCCCTCACACGGTAAACTTGGGCTATTTCACGAGCAGCATTCATTCATTTTTCGGCAGTGGGATCATTTGCTAAACAAACCATGGTGTGTTCAACGAGTTAGGTGGGTACAGTCTTGATTTGTCGCAACAATTTCAGCATGCCTAACAGAAATTCTTGGGAAACGTCAAATTCAGGTTGAGAATTTCCTGGAAAAGACATCTCTGTAGTACGTTGTTCTTGCTGCCTGAAGGAAAGAAAGAAGGCAGAATTCAATTTCACCAAGAAAATTCAGTCAATTCACCGTAGAAATAAGCCCGAGTGTTTCAACGCAGCGGACCACACAGCGAGAGCGCGCCGCGACTACCATTAACCTCAGCGCGAAGCCTGCACAGCAGAACTCAAACCTGCCGTAATGATACAAGAGAAAGATATAGATTTTTTGCAGCCAACTCAACCACAAACGCAGAGTTTTCGCGGAGACGCTGTATTGCAGGTTGTCAGCCGTGTTTGCGTCCTCGCTTGAACATTTCTTTGGCATTTCGACACCAGCGAGGCAGGCTCTGACTCCAATGCTCTGATTACACACAGATTGGAGATTAGAATTCCTTGTTGACATGGTTTCTTGTTGTCAATCGAAGGGTTAAAGAGTGGGGGGCTGTACAACTCAATCACTCCTATGAGCTTGAAAATTTCATATTAGGACTCAATTTCTTCACAAAGGCAGCTTTGATTAAGACCTTTTAGAGCAATTCGACCCATAGCAATCATCCACACAATTGCGGAAAATATTTTAGTACATTGATAACTATGAAACTGTAAATTGATTAGATACTGTAATGTGAGTTTCGACATTAGTAAAAATTCATCTATTTCATTAGAAATACTTAGAAGTAATTATTATCCTCGCAACTCAGATGTGCAATCTAGACAAGGAGAGAATGTCATAGACATCAAATCTCGGGAAATTAATTTCTGAAGGAAGTGGATATCTCGTTGCCTTACTCATCACAATCACAGAACTCAAAACATTGGACGAGCTTCTGTCGTACCTTGACAAACCTCTACGCGCCTTCATGGCATGAAGCCGCCTGACGACCTTCCCATGAAAAATTCATTAGCCATGAACAATATCATCCTGATAGTCTAGTCTGGAGTATTCAAAAATAAAACGGAAAGCCTCCAGATTTTTGAGAACGATCAAAATGCTAGCTATTTTTGGAAAACCCGCGTGTGAAAATCAGCATCTCTCAAGTTCCAAGACTACATTCGCATAAATTGAATAATTCCTCAGCATCTCCTCGCTCAAGTGACTAGGTCAGGACGTGTGTATGCTGAATGAGTGATGAAGTCGTGCGAGAGCAGGGTTCGATTCTCTCGTGCCGGCTAGCTGATTTATACGTCGTCTGCTTCTCGGTAGTCGATATCAGGGAAACGCACGACCAGAGAGAACAAGACATCAGAAGCAAGATGATCAAATGAGAAACCCTTCCATCTCGGGACACCTCTCATGAACGACTTCATCTTAAAAGCGAGAATATTCTTTGAAAAATGAATCACAAATATTTACGGTCACTTAGCATGGCACTGAATTAAAGGGTGTTTGTACCTAGTCATCAGAGTGACCCACAACGAAAACCCATTACTCATTCCTCAGGCTGCAATTCTCCTGATAATGAACGCTGTTGAAATGAAGCATATACCTTTACTGACACAGGTACTCCCCTTGAGCTCAATGAACAAATAATATCATTTCTTACTCAGAAAGAATAGGGATGTGTCCAAAAAGAAGGTTTTGACGATCGCAGTTTGGGAGCCGCACCATGGCAGAAGGAAGGAATAACGCACGGCCATTACACGGAGATGGAGGCATTCTTCATGTGGCAAGACGGCCGTGCTACAGACTCCAACAATGGACTAGAACTCACTCTAATGTTCGTCTTCTCCCTAATTTACAAAGCTGGAATAAATTAATGAAGTCGCTGAAAATGTGAAACTTTTCGTCGAGATTTGCATTATGGAAAATTCATGCATGAAAGGAAGCCATTACACCGTTTCTCGATTCCTGGGATTAAAATGTTTTTCCGGAAAAGATTGCTCAGCTTTATGGGAGCGTATTTTGGCTGCAAAAAAAAAAAATTTTAGTTGCAATACCAAGAAAATAAATAAAAAACTTTCGGGAATCATTTTCGCGTGAAAGAATTCTAAAAACATTCGTGTCGAGAACTCCATGGCATAAAAATACAGGTGCACTGGAAACGTAAGTACGGAAAAAATTACTTGCTTAAGAACATGCAGAATGCTAGGGAGTGGGAAAGAAATAGCGTCAATAAGATCAATGCTTTCACATTACTATCGCCGGTGTTCATCATTTGTACTGGTGTAAAAGAAAAGCGTTTCAATAGAAAGTACTCGCATGAATAGAACATGAATAACCAGCGTAAAAAATATCCTAAACAAGTAAAATTTTCAACATGGAGTTATTCGCAACCTGAAACGTGAAAAGACTCTTTGAGAGTTTTTAACCCACGTTGAATGTTATTAATGAAAGGAAAAGCTGGCCCTGAACTGGACGTGGAATGACCAGATGCACAACGCAGCGGTAACAGCAGCTCGTTGAGCACCAGAGCACTTCTCTAAAGTCTCAGGCAGATGAAAATTCAAGTGCTTTCAGACAGATTTTTACCAGGAACCAACAATAAGATTTCAAATCAGTTCCCGACATGGAAACTAGACGATTTTTACAGAAGGTTTTTACTCCAAAAGTAGACACGTTTTCTCTGCTTTGCGAAGGAAATCTATTCCCATTTCCAACGGACCCAGCGCTTCACGATGATTACGGTAACTCAATTTTACAACTGTTTTTGCAGGAAGTTGTGGGAATCATCATGATTCTTCGTCAACAGATACCCATTATGCTTCTTAATAAGATATTACATATAGTAATCATCAAATTTTACGTCTAAATTTCTCACTACTTATAAAATACAATTCGATTGATTTACAGGGTCTCTATAAAATCTCTCTACTATTTCAAAAATTTACTACAAATGTAATTTAGAGGATATTGTATTCAGATTTGTTCTATTATATTCAACGTTTATTAAGATTTTTTTCACCCCATTTAATAGATTTCTACATGGGCACCACAATAGTTGCACGAAGCACATCAAGACGGTACTCGATTTCTTGCCATGTTCCCTGTAGCATAGCCTCATCAATTGTGGCAGTGGCACCAGTAATCCTTTGCTTTAGGTCAGTAATGTCCCGTATATTTGTTCGATAAGGGACATTTAGATAGAGTTCTGTAGTTCCACTGAGTCTGCCTATCCTATTTTGTTTCAATAAGCCAGAGACACATAGCGCCTTCACTTGAGTAGCCAATTTTAGGGTTCACTAAACAGCACCTCTTTCACAAACAGGATCCCTGAAACACACAAATGCAAAATGTGATTAAAAACTTTAATAAACACGAAATACGATAAAACAAATCTGAATAAAATATCTCATCACTTAGATACCTTTGTAATACATTTTTGAAATGGTAAAAAGACTTTATGGGCACCTTGTATAGTGATTTTATTCTAATGAAAAAAATAACTCCCGAAAATTAAAAGAAAACTGAGTGAATGTCTAAGAAAACAAAGCGTGGTTACGGTACTGTTCTTGGCAAATAATTGTTCACGTAGCGAGGCAAATTATCCTGGCAATATTGTGCTATCGTTTCTAGAGTGCACAAAATGCATGAATTGATACAACAACGAAGCGGCGCGACACGCATAGGTTCGGATCATGTATTTTCCTATACTCTCATATAAATAGTACAACAGCACGTACATTGAAACTAAAACATGGATCCTTCGAGCGTAGCACACTTCATTACAGCGGTTATGAAACGCGTGGATGTTTTTTCCTTATCCTGTTGTAGTCAGACAAACATGGGAAGTCAACTGCAGGCAAAATGTATCAAGGAAAACTTACACCGACGCTTCAAATTATTATTCATACTCTTGTATTATTCTTGAATAAATTTGAATAAACCTTCCAATCGACCACTTTTCTGAGAAATGCTTATACTAAGAGTTTCGATGATATTCTGGAATCAAACGCAAAATAAAAGTTTTTGAATAACATTTTTTAAAATAATTAACTATAATAGCGACTAAATAATGTTCATATTTATTCGTACCCATCTCAATAACCTGTAGCGTATTCTTTAGTTTAATAACTGTCCCCAAACATTTTCTGCAGTTCACTACAAGGCTCTTGCAAACATCGAAAGAAGTCTTGGACCGCTCATTTTTTACAACTTCCTTCAATTCTTCAGGATTCTTAGGTTTCCTGGCAGTGGCATTTTTTTAACAACAACCCACAAATTTTTGATCGGATTGAGAACTGGACTTTGGCTTGGCCTCAGTAAAACATTAACTTCATTGTCTTCCGACCATTTCTTAACATATTTTGCAGTATGCTTGGAGTCATTATTATGTTGGAAGACCATATCGGGTTCCACGTCGAGATCTTCGGCAGACTGTTTTAAAATTTCACTAAGAATTTTGACATATTGGTTTTGTTTCATGATTCTTTCAACGTTCACAATGCTTCCAGTTCCATTGGTCGAGACACATCCCCAAAACATACGACTCCCACCACCATGTTTCACAGTTGGAACAGTGTTTTTCTGTTTGAATGCTTCACCTGTTCTTCTCCAGACAACAGAAACGTCTCTGTGACCGAAAAGTTCCATCTTAGTTTTATTTGATAGAAGAACCAATGACAAGAAGCTTGTCTCTTCATCAACATATTCTCGGGCAAAAAATAATCTGGCTTTAACGTCCCAAGCCGTAAGAAGAGGTGCTTTCCTCAGTTTACATCCTTTCAGTCCTTCCTTGTTCAGTGTTCTATGTAGTGTTGATCTCGGAATTTTGATTCCAATCGAACTGAGATCCTGCAATAACATTTTGACTGTGATCTTCGCATTTTTATTCACTTCTCGCACTCTTGTCTCGCCGATCGAGGTTAGAGCTCCTCCTTTCTTCCTCGTCCTGTAAGGTTCTGGATGGTATTCAATTTATTGAAGTTCTGTAGAATACTTTGAACAGTTGATACAGCAACTTCAAATTGCATCGAAATTGTTATGTAGCCGCTGCCGTCTTCGTGGGCATCAACAATATTCCGTTTTAACTCTATACCAACCTTCTTTGCCTACACCATGTTGTCTGAACTGTGGCAAAAGTTGAAATGAGGTATTTCCCGGATGCTAACATTAAGTAAACTAATTATAATGCTCTAGAATAACCTGAAATATTTGCATTATTAAATTAGACTCATATATAAATCTAATAACATTGCTTTATTACACTGCAGGTGTTTTACAGTAGGTTATAGAAATGAGTCCGAATAAATACGAACATGGCGAACATGGTTCAGTTGGTATTATTAATCGATATTTCTTTGAATAAAATTTTTAAAAAATTCACATTTTGTGTCTTATTCTAGGATACCTTCGAGACTTATCGAATAGGCATTGCTAAGAAAAGTTTCCTGTTGGAAGATGTATTCAAATATATTCAAGAATAATAGAAGAGTATGTATAATTTTGGGCTTAACTGCAAATGCCCTAATAATAATAAGGAAGGAGAACATAGATGAGACAAGTAACGATTCTCATTCACGAATTTTTAAATAAAGCGCCCATAAAACAAAGAAATTATATATATATACAAATATTATTCAAAGAAAATATTCATTATTTTAATTTTTATCATTATTATTTAGTTTAAAGCGCCCTAGCCACATGGAATACGATCTCAAGGGAGCGAAAAGAAAGGATTATTTAGTATGGACTTGAGATAATGTGGAATCTATGCATAGGTGTGTTCCCACACAAATTTCCCTGCGACTAAAAATAGCAAGTCAAGAAGGAAGAAGAAGAAAAGATAAAGAATAATCAGAGCAGAATGCATGAAAATGGAAAAAAAAGAGTGGGCTCGAAAGAGAGGAGTCCCGAAGGCTTAATACAAGCGCAGGTAACCTAGCAGTGTCCCCGTGGGAGCGCCAGTTTTCATAGCACAGGATAGACAAACTCAACTAACCTAACCCTATAGCCTATGGCCTATCTTATAGGGGAAATATTTATTGACGCACACAACTCGTATAAATCTTAGCTATCTCGAGTTCAAACGAACAGACATTAGCCCTATAAAGATCATCGGCCCCACATGGGCCCGTTTCATAAGGCAGCTGATAGTTCTTCGTACGAAGCTAAACTCAGTCTCATTGCACATGTAGTTCGTAGTCCGTTAGTTAACTAACTACAAAAACTGTAGTTAGTTTTTGTACAAAATTAATTGCAGTCATCGGAAATGAACATAACACTGCAGCTAGTTTTTGTACAAAGTTTAATACTTTCTTACGGCATCTGTACATAATACTGCAGCTAGTTTTCATCGCAATTCAAACGCAGTCGTATCGCAAAAGTCATTCAGTCGTTACAGGGTTAAAGCAGGCGTATAGAACGGGCACGCGCGATACGTCCAATTCGGGTTACGGCCACATGACGTGGAGAGCCGCTCACTGCCTCTCAGGAAAGGTCGCGGGAGTCGTGTGGGGCAGCGCGAGGCCGCGGCACTTCGTCTTGTTGTGGGCGCTGTTTTGTGTTAGGAAGCGACGCAAGGGGCACTCGTCTGCGTCTCGTGAGGATGATGAACAACCTCAGACGTCACGTCGAGGAAAGATCAGGGTGGTCAAGTGGCCACATCGAGTTTTGAACTCCACTACTGTTGATACACAGATTTTAAATTCCTGTTGAACTAGCTTATACTAGCTCTGAGAAAATACTTATAAGCCCCACGCTGATTGTATACAAACCCAAGGAAAAAAGAACACCGATTTCTTAAAGACGAAAAGTGCTACAACCTCACGAAACTAAGCGGGCTATACCGCAAGCATTTACCTAGCTTTGTGCTTTGTATTTTCCGTCTTATCAAAGGATACGTTTGTCGCATAGCCCTTCAGAGATGCCATTTATCAAAACGTGAAGTGAATGACGATTAGAAGAAGCGGAGACAGCTCCAAGTGGGCGTTCGGTGAGAATGGCTAAGTTTTCTTCGCAAGAGAGAATGAAATCCTCCTGAACTTTGCATGTACGACTTGCGCGGCTGGCTGAACACAGGTGTAATATACAATAAGGCATAGGGCTGTGCGTTGTATTCGTGCATGATAACCATTATGTGAAGATACAACCAGGTCAAGTGTCGACACTGAGCTGTAAATTTCAATTTGACGAGAAATGTAGTTGCAGTGCTGGATTTTTCATTCATGGTACAAGTATTAAAGTACCGATAAAAGGAGGTCACGAAATGGTTGCCTTTACATATATCACCCTATGTACAAGAGAATTACTTCTGAATGACCTTCAGCACTAATGTACGGCACAAGAATTACCATCGGTACCATCGCTTCATTGCAGTGGGTAAAATCCGTACTGAATTTTGCAAATATGCTACATAACTCAACGGCAGGGTATTGTGTTCTCTACGCTGAGACAAGACTAAAATATTACTGTACCTGCAGCTGCATTAGCATAACAGAAGCAAAAAGAGAATAAGAGTATTTTAGTGCACGTTTGAGTCGTTGCAAAGGAAAAGTCTCGATGCGCTTTTGTTTCTCGGGTGTCGTGCCTCGTCTTCTCAGATGAACTTTGTCTTTGTGACTATCCTCAGAGACCGTCGGCCTGTCGCTTCCAGACGGTGAGTAATTAATTACATTATCTTGCAGCAAAATAAAGAAACCCCAGCACGAATATTAAACATTGGGAAACCTTTGTGCAAAAGTTTTGTTCAAACGGACCATTCACTCTACCGTACAGAATTAAGATTATATGATTTTGTTCACCAATTCTGTCACCGACACTGAAAAACGGAGAACATCGACTTACAAATTTTATACTACCGGAAACTCTCGGATGGCAAAACACAAAGCGAGTCTGGCAGTTCTTTTTATGGTTTCATTATTCCAAAAGTTGTGTAATGGAAAATTGACCAAAGAAAAGCCTAAATCATTCCGATATATCTGAGAAAATTTGTAACGTTAATAATCCATTCAGGACTTCTCGCCTGAAGTGAAGAGTGAGGCTCCTTGAAGCTCTAGAGAGATCAATTTCCTTGCACAAAAAGGCGCAGTTTGGAGCACGGTAAAAGCTTCATTCTAATGCTAGCGAAAGATCGCACAGTGTACGATAATCAGTTCACTCAGACAACAAGGGTTAGCAAAGCAACAAATCAGGGACTTCAATCAGATGAGAGGACTCGACGAAATGACAATGGTGCGAGAGGTAGATATGGTCACAACCCTCTGCTACCTCTCTCTATCTCTGAAAGGAGATAAGAGTGATTCAATTTATTGATTCATATCTCAATCATACATCACCATCTTAATTATATCTCTTTTCATATTCCCGATGATACAATAAGTAAAATTGTCGAGTTTCAAAAATTAAGATAATATATTTTCAATTTTAACATCAAGCTTCCACGTCAAATACAAAACCTTGTAACGTTACTTGTGAACTAGCCCTTCAGTAGACCGTGACACGCCGGTCCTAAAACATACTGACGAGGACAGACAATGCCAGCAAAACATGCTGACGAGGACAGAAAATATTAGCAAAACATGCTGACGAGGACAGACAATGTTAGCAAAACACACTGAAACGGACAGACAATGTTAGCAAAACATGCTGACGAGGACAGACAATGTCATCAGAAGCTGTCGAGGCAGCTGAGGTTACCCCCCTAGAGCGGCAGGTCCCCCAAATACCTGCACTCAATAGTGCTCCCGTCGCTCACCGGAAGAGGCACATCAGTCTCGGTAGTGTAACATCAATCTCCTCCACAAGGTGAGATGCACGTTAATGTTTCTCTCCAGAATCTGAACAGGAGAATAGCCTTGATTTTTTATTAGCTTTCGCAAAGGAGAAAGGAACTCACGGACGCTCAAAGCAATCGCTGGCCACTGGGCGGAAGAAGTCTGGACGAGGAGACGCAGGGTCTGAGGAAGCTCAAGGCTTGATGCTGCGTTAGCTCAGCCAACGACCACTAAATTCATTTGTTTTTGATGTTGGTGAATAGATGATCAGCGACGTGCTCATACTATGATGAGATAAGCAGCCTCCGCGAAAGTAATGCAGCCCTAATACCATACGAAATAAAATACTTGAATAGAATGATTTGAACATGTACGAATTACCTTAAAAATGATCAGTATATTGATTAACAAACTGGCTCGGAAATGTATAATTAACCCATGATATGAAAAGAAGTCGAAAATGACCTGCGTTTTCGTTGAGTACGCGCGCTCAGTGAAGCATAAAGGCAACAAAGGGGCGATGCAAAGGTCGGCAAGGTAAGCATGCGAGGCACGCTTGTATCTCTTGCTGTGCTCTTCATCGGCGCTGCGCGCACGCCAAGCTCCTCACAGACAGCTCGTGGTCTCCTATACGAGCGCAGAAATTGATTCCGACATCGCTCATACCAACGAAGAAACCTTGAAGCATCGACGCATTTATTCTTAGTCTAATGTGTTCCCCGGGATATCAAAAAATCGTGAACACTTCAGCAAATTTTTATGGGTTGTACCATACTAAATGGATGTCACCGTAAGCATTGCGACAGGCCGTAAACTGGAACTGTCCTGAAAAAGGCGGTCTAAGGCGGTCATTCCAATGTGAAATTTCAACCAAATATTTCGCAGTGCAGCAATGGAACTTATCCAAATAATTTCAAGCGCAATGCTTGTTGCTAAGAAATGTAGGTAAATTAGGCTCCAAAATCGAGACTGGCGAGGTTCGAACATAGCAATTGAAGTGCGAGTCACACAGGGCGTATGATGCGAACAGCATATTGGAAATGAGCATAAACTCATTTTCATTCTTCACTAAGCCGGGAAAAATACTTCGCATCAATACTGTCAAGAGTTTACACATGAGAATCAGTGACAATAGGCAGATCAATCGAGGCATCACTGCAGAGGCCGTTCCTCAAAAGGACGCCTCAGACGACGTCGCGGTGCCGTTGTAACCTTGGCTATATACGGCGATGCGGTGAGGGTTCGCGCCATGAGATGACACCGACAGAATCACGCGGCAATTGAGCATGAGGACATTTGCGGGGTTACATAGAAGAACACACAACCAGTTTGAATTATATTATTCAAACATACGTCAGGCACATCGCAGAAATGCTTGGGCAATTTTGATTTCTTCTACGCATTTTAGGATCGCACCAGGCCTAGAGTAGAGGATGAATATAGCAAGGAAACTAAGTTTACAGGAACTCGACTTCGAATGATAAGAAACGATAAGACACAAACGTACGCACCTAAATTTTTCAGGAGTAATATATTATCCTTTCTACACAAATAACTAGGAAACAAAAGGTAAAAGTTACGTATGCAAGCATACAAGAAAATTTACGATTCTGTTTTTCGTTGAAATAATTTTATCGCGTATAAAAACGACATAAGGTTACCCAAAACCTAAATAGACTGATATCCAAAGCAGCTCATTATTCATGCATAGTTACTATCTCCCTCGTTGAACACCCCCATCTAGATCACCAGAAATCACAGGTCTGCGCCATTTCAGACGATTGACAGCGTCCATCGACCCCAAAAAAACAACACGCATACGTTTGAGTTCACCTCACCTCGCGGCACGTAAGTACACAACTAAATCTCTCGAAATAAGAGTTCGTCTCCATGTTTGCTGACGGGAGCCAAACAAGGCGAGAAGAAGCTCTACCTGCATGAGGGAGGCCTTTCATTTACGTCCCAGCGACGCCGCGTCAACAAATAAGGCGCCCTCGAATAAAGCTCTGCATTGCCCTGCACCGCACGCGATAGAAGCCTCGCGTACAAGGCGCCAGCGATAAACAGATGCCGGTGTTGGGATCCATGTATTTATTTATGCGCATGTCATAAACAGAAAGTATATCGCATACAATTTTGCTTCCACTGAAAACTGTTTCATAGAGTTTATCTATTGAATTTTTATAGAACTATACACAAGTGATATCATAAATCCTAACTCGGCCACACTTTAGTCGCTAGCAAACTAGCATAACCCACCTTGATAAGCCCTCACACACTCGTCGCTATCGATTCTTTCTACTAATGAAAACATTGCACCTTTATGCTACAGACAAAACTTATGACCTACGAAGTGCTAGTGAACTCCAACAAATTTTCCTGCATTTTGTGTTGTTATTTCCATCCAAACCTCCTCGAGACAATTTTATCAAGATATAGTATACGAAGAAAACTTGACCGATAACAGCCACATCAGATTTCTGCTTATTTATAGAAAGGTACATTAAACTGATGAATGTAAACAGGGAATCAATGAAAAATTAAAGATTTGATTCGAAAATCACACAAAAAAGAAATAGACCCATCAATTTCGATTCTATTTTGAGGGTCACATGTTACAATAATTTCTTGAAACGAATAGATGAAATCGCACCAGTGAAAACAGCAGCTTAAACTCAATGGATTCACTCGACCACACCAGACGCTGCGCCCGTAAGTCACCACGAGCACTCCCATGCGGCCGGCACGTCAGCCCCACCAATATGCCACACTAAGTCCATCACTGGACATGGATTAAATTCAGCACCCATGAAATCGGAGATGCGCTCGCTCTTCCAACACGGGCGACGGATCTTTTGTTAGTGACTCCTGTACCTTTTTGTTATTATTTGATACATTTATGCCTACGTGATGCAGATACGGTCATCAATTAGTACACAGTTGTTAAGCCTAAGCGTTGTTGATATGAACCTCAAATAATACGGTTGTTATGCTCAAATGCTTTAGATAACAACAAATGGAATCATTTTAGCAGTTGAAAAATTGATATAATACAAGCTAAAATGATTATTTTTGCGAACACTCAAATGAATCAACAGACGCACGAGTCCGACCGGAAAGTTTGCACAGCAGAAGTTGATCGCGCAGGACTCCAAACAACGGGGCAGGTTGCGCTCTGATTCGAGCCCCTCCGTAAAAAATGACGCGCGAGAAAGTTCCAGAGGAGACCAATTACGAAAACTGAAACTCGACTCGCAAATTGTCGGAAAGCGAACACCAGAAATAAAGCAACGCGGGAGACCCATCACAATTGTTCACTCCCAACCGAACTCCTCTTTCCAATTACACAGTGAATGCAAAGGAAGACTCGGAAATGTTTTCTCCGTGTTTTACCTTAGACACACAATACAGCCAAGAGAGCCAGCGTTCTGAATCGATGCGTACTTTGTGAATCATTCAGAAAAAAGTTCAAAGTATTTTAAGCTCAATCTACTTAGAAAATATCCAGTGCTTGAAATTTCAAAACCATAATTGTACACTGAATAAATATACAAGAATCAGACCAAGACCTTCGTTTGTCTTTCACTACTGTCGAAAATCCTTCACTTACGAGTGTCTTCAAAACTTTGAAAACTACGATATCCTTCTACTCAGGACACACTCCTCCTAAAATTATCTTGCAAGAAGCCCATACCGCAACAAAATAAAACGAAACGACTTGAATTCACAGACCCTGCCTGTGACTAGCTCAGCCGTAACAGCCACGGAGGAGCGTAAGTCATGGATGCAAATTACGACTCAAAGCGCTGACCAGTGACGTATAGAGAATAAAGTTCGGGTTCTAGAGCTCAGCTGAAGTTGGCTCGTAACTTGCCAGCGAGCAGCCCGCACGACTCGATCCAAACTTGCAGAGGACCAACAATTCCTGAACACAATACGCCACGCGAGCATCGCATGTTCGTACTAACTAAACGTTTAATATAGAATATTTGTACAAGAGGACACGTACTTGAGTTCATTCGTAAACAAATTTTGCATACGAGTTTATGCTGTTTTTATCTTACCAAGGCGTTTTCATCTGTCCGTAATTTGATTTCGCTCAACAAATACGTAGGTAGGGTGGGCTATTGGGTTGATCAACTTGAATGCTTCGGATTTAATGTAATTAATTTCAAAAGAAAAATATACAAGCACTTTTACTTGAGACATATAAAAATTGATGCTTGTTCGAACGTGAATATTTAGTCACATCAGAAAAGAATTGGACATTATAAAAAATGAATTCCTCTCATGTTTACATATTGCAGCCACGTTTGGGAAATACGTGAAGAGAACACAAAATAGGGTGTAATAAATTTCACAATTTCTGAAGTCACAGATATCCATAATTTGTGTGCTATTCTTCAGGAACAAAAATGGCAAAATGAGACAGCGAAGTGTCAGACCGCAAACGAATTTTTTAAAATTAGCAATAATTTCCTCGTGAGATACATTGTAAATCAGAAGTGATGTTGCTTAGAGACATCATAACGAGGCGTCGAAAAAAGGTCACCCTGCCATGATTGTCGTAATTAATTTACTCAGTATTGTACATTAGGTACCACATTAAACATTGTCAAACTAAGTAACATACATATATATTAATATTGTGCGCTGGAGACCTAGTAATCAAGTTTTGTGCGATTTAAGAAACACATAAATGAACGAATAAACTGTGGAAACATTATTCCCAACGATAGCGCATCAACGCAGTCCAGTGGCTTACAGTTCTGGAAGCGTTGTGCCATGCTTACACGACTCGCAAAATGCGCACCCAAGCCTTCTCGTATTAATCCCAAATGGAAGGGAGGATGAGAGCCCCAGGGCTGCGAGAGACGCCCGCCCCCAGCTCGTGGCATCAATGCAGCCAGCAGATCAGTTCCCAAGGCGCCCTCATGTACGGTGACTCAGCGTAAACTGAGGCACGGAGCGTATCGACGCACACACGCTAATGATCATTCTCCTATGCTTCACTGGTCTCCACGTCCTGAAATAAGATAAAATCCTCGTGCCACCGCAAACATATTGCAACTGACGGTCAGCAGTTTACTTTCTACTCGCAATTGCTGGGCCGCTGTTGCGTGCATCCAACAGCGTCTGCAGAGGTCACGAGCGCGGTATATTTAGGCTCTAACGTGTTATTTCATAAATATACAAAACATAAGTTTCCCTGCGATTTAGAAAGAAGATCTTCATGAGAAATTTTGACTGATAAAGAAGTTCTCAGTGTTCCCGTCCCTGACTGAGGAGTAAAACTCTAATGGACATCACGTAGTACGGCAAAGAGCGACCTTAGTTTCAAGGAGTTGTATTTTATACGGTGACCACAGGAGACGCCTGCAGTAAGAGTATCTTACGTTGGAAAAGTAGACGTGTTCTCTTCGTGAGCTGAAAATAAAGAACAAAAAGCATCCTATTTGATTCTATTTTCCTAATTTGAGGTTTCAAACATCTTTCGCCAAGAACTTTTGACTGGTGCAAATAATTGCATAATGAATACGATTGGTAAGGAAGCCACACTAGTATTGTTTAAAAGAAGACGCCCAAATCAGTGAAATAATAGGAGAAAAATTCAGTGAATATCAGTGTCCCTGCAAAATAGTAGATTTTAATGTGAATCCAAGGGACTAAAGGAACACGTTGGTGTGATATGTTTAGACCACATGATGGGACAAGTTTACGCTAGAGTGAAAAATGCACATATGCGAGAGAAGATTCTTAAAAAAAAACGTACAAAGAGCCTTGGTAAATGTACTCGTTTAGTATTCCCTAGACACTAATTAAGCCTATAGTAACTTGAATCGGTGGTTTTCGATAGCATATATTCAGAATATCAATTGTTTTGATATTGGCCCTTAGATACAATGTTAGAGATGGCGAAATTACTTCGTTTCCAATTCTTTAGCCCAGACAACAACAAACTGTATCCATATTCGCCAAAACCATTATAAAAAAATTGTAACAACTCTGTTTCAGAATAAAATTACTTAAGCACCCTCCGGTGATAAAATATTCACAATCTAAATATAATTATTGAGCTCATGAGACAAAATCAGGAAACACAGTTTCCAGGGTGTAGCTGATCGAAGAAGTGTTTTTTCTTCCAGAAAAGTTCAGGGAAAGACAGAAGGAAATTTACACGACTGGAGTTTGCGACAGCGAAATGTAGATAGCTTTTGCTAACAGAAAATAAGAAATGAACACAGCGAATTTTAAATTTTGAACCTATAAGCCCACAGTAGATTTTTGCGTGAGCTACTTAGCTTTTTTAAAGTAAATCAGGACATCTTAAAGGAATTTCCAATTAATAAAAGTGCTACTTAAAAACACTATATTTACATACGCTCTCAATAACGGACACTGTGCAACACATCTAATCGTAGAGGAATTGTAAGCCCCTTATTCATGCTCTGAAAAGTAATCTTCAATGCAATTTTATATTTTTTATAAATACAGGGTGACTCAGAAAAACGGAACTTTAAAAAAAAAACAATAATAAGAACAATAAAAATGGAAAAATAAAACAAAAAATTTTATTTACAGGAATTGAAACACTACAATTTGCCTTTTAAGAGACGGTTATCAAAAGGATCAATATTTGACAATTACGTCCTGCAGATGGCGTCCGTCTTATCGTATGCATTCTTCCAATCTGCTCTGAAGATTCCTCATTGATTGCTGCAACATCTCAGCTGTTATACCAGGAATTTCGTTATGAATAATTTGTTTCGATTTAGCCAGTGTTCTTGGCCGAGTCGTGAAGACCCAACTCCTGAGTTGGCATCATAAAGAATATTTACAAAGGGACAAATCCGGTGATCTTGGGGCCAGGAAACGTCTCCGAACTTGCAGATGACAGTGTTGCTGAACAATTTTCGCACACCTACGGACGTAATTTACACACACAGAACGTAATTTTCAAGCATTCATAACTGGAATAACTGTCTTTTAAAAGGTAAGTTGTAGTGGTTCAATTGCTGTAGATGAAAATAATTCGCTTGATTTTTTGCTTTTTTTAAAACTCCTCGTTATTCTGTCACCCTGTAAATAAATACACGATGATTATCACTATAATACGGAGTATTTCTCATCCAGAAAGCAAAAGAACAAAGAAATAAGCGAGCAAATAAGTAAACATTTCAAATTTCTCAGAGAACATAAATACAAACATAAAGAAACAGTTTGAAATGCAGAAGCCTGCGACGGACAGACTGGAACTCGAAGCCTCAATAAGCCAGCCAAGCCAGGGCCTCCGCGGACGTCTGGAGCCTTAGATTAGGCGTCTCAATTTCCACGCGTCAATGAAGAAATAACAAGGCCATGCAGTCCCATCTCAACTCGGGAAGCCATCGACGGACATGTAAAGTGTCTGCTTGCGAATTTCGGCTGCGAAAAGGCGTTTTTTTAGAAATCGACGACTCGTACATAGCTACTGCAAGGAGTCAACAGTAGGGAGGCACGGGAACTGAAACGCCACACGCCGACAAAAATGGTAGTGAACGATGCAAATTCTAAACATTATATTAATAAGTGAACGAAAATTATTTACAATACCGGCTGGTGGTGGTGCAAAAAAACGCAAACACGTAAAGAATGCATTTGACAACATGGACAAAGCACGATGGCCCTCATAAGTCATTCGTACATAGGAAAAGATAGTGCATGACAGAAAAACGAGGCTGAGAAAAGAATGAAAACGTTCACCTCCTCTAGTGAACTGAAACCTTAAATATTTTGACGAGAAGTATTGTTAATCTTGTAAGTTAAGCCCGTCCTATAACTTTATAGAAAAGCCATGATACGGAGTACAAGTTCCTCAGTACTAGTCTACTAGGACAAGCTCTCAAAAGCATGCAGTTCGAGAGAAGAATCCAGAACGTTTCAGAACGGTCTCGTTCCAAACGTCTCGGGTAATTGTCTCTTCTCCTTTTCGGATGTAAATATTACGCGAATTTTGAAAGTAATCTCTTTTATTTGGAGATATTTATGTGAACAAAAACCATAATTTTTATCATTTGAATTTGTCATTTTAAAACTGAAATTCCAAAAGTAAAATCCCCTTATGAAAAACGTACATACTGCAAAAAGAACAGGAAATAAAATAGCACTGAAACTTCGCTCAAGAAAAATAAAATTAATTTTCTTCAAGTCGGCCACTCAAGAAGCTGACGATGCTCATATAATTACTGAAGACATTCATGAGAATAGCATTCGATTTACCCTATTTCAAATTGACAGTAGTGCACCATAATGGGTTCAGCGAGGCAGTTCATTAGAGCAGACATATTAACCCTATTTCAAATTGAAAGTAGTGCACCATAATGGGCTCAGCGAGGCAGTTCATTGGAGCAGATATATTAACCCTATTTCAAATTGAAAGTAGCGCACCATAATGGGTTCAGCGAGGCAGTTCATTGGAGCAAACATTCCACGCAAACAATGGCAATGTCTAAAAAACAGAAGGCGACCGCGGCTCATCCCATCAAAACGGATCAAAATATCACAAGGTACGATCACACGACAGCGGTTGGGATCACAAGAGCCGTGTATCACATCACTTACAATCACTTAGCACACTCTCTTACATCCCTCTTCACAAAAAACTGTACAGGCGCACCAAACAAAACCTTCATTACCCGACACACAAAAATTTTGACAGACCCTTCCCAAGCTATTTAGAATAAGCGAGCAAAAACTCTAGGCCGGAAAGATACGAAAAAGTTCTTTTGTGACATCCTCCCTCCCCTATGTATTGAGCTGGCGGTAGCACGCCCTGCACAGCGAGCCCTGCCTTTATGTGCCCTGTTCATTGAATGCACTGAAATGCTCTGCACCACGTATTGGGAGGCCGGGCTCGGGGTGCGCAGAGTGGCACAACATGGGTTACTTTTATTGCGCACAGATAGCTCCTGTAACGGGATCCCTTGAGCGATTGTGAACGTACGTCGAGGAGGACGAGCTCCTCTGTATTTCATGTCGCTTATTGTGCCAGCGCTAAATTGGCACATATGGCCATGGCATCTCAACGATCAATAGAGCCTATCAAGCGCACTAAATACGCATGTCAGGCTGTTCCAACTGAACGCTCTCTGACCATATGTTTTCGGCTTCCAAAGCGCGTAAAAGAAAAGCAGAACAAATTTATTTATTTTTTAATTCAGACGTTAGTGCTGCTACCTGGCGCAAATGCGTTCATTTGTATAACTGAAATCAGATAAAATGAACTATTTCTTAGTAGAAATAACATTCACGATTTTTGTAGCAAACACGTTACCAGTAGTGTCAACTGTCGCCAAAAAGGAAGTATTATAGCATACACATACAGAGAAAACATTGCCCGTCGCTCAATTATTCAAGTTCAACTCACAGTAATCTATTCTTGGACAACTCTGCGTTGATTTATTCGTAGCATCTAAGATACTCTAGCCCTCTCGCGTCAAAACATTCAGCTTGAATGATAATATGCGTAGAATGTATGAATACTACGTATGTCTGCACAGAATAATACACACACTACATCCACTTAAAAGAAGTCACCGCAGCGCGTATACACCCTTGACACAATGTACAAAGAAACGTCACACCGCATCGCAGATCTGCAGTAACTGCATTTGCAGATCTCGAAGGAGACTACTAGCAAAGTAGGCTAAACTCGTTGGATTTTTATTAGCACTTTTTGTATTAAACACAGTTTACCACACGTGCTCAGAGGGTGTTGCACACTGGCAGGAAGTATCCCAACGAATCACAAATTAAGCTGACGAATGAAGGAGACAAAATGAGTATTGAAGACAAGCGGCACGAGTCTGGGTTAGTCGTATAAAAAAACGTTTTGTAGTTTAACAACAAAAAGTAGACCGAAACAAAGGATTTCTATTTTTATTAAGAGAGCGTTTTGAGAATCAAAGCCAGCATCAGTAACTATAAAAGTCAAGAGAATATTTCAGAAGAACACTAAACTAGGCAAGGTGAGGCCACGAGGGCAGTTATTGTTAACGGCTACAAGAGGATGAGAACTTCGAGCGTCATTATGGTTAATTTTAAGCTTCTATACGAAATATTCTGGATTGCAAAAATTTCTAAGATGAAAGTTATAGTCCCTAAACCCCTCAAGAGACAAAGAGACGCCGACACAAAATATCGTTTTAATGCTGGCAAATTTACGCAAAACATTTGCGAAATTGAGATATTCTAAAAACAGTGATATGAATGAAATAAAGAGCATTGAACACGGATGATACCACGCAAACAAGGTATAAATTACAAGCATTCACGCACGCATTACAGCGGTGTAAGCCAAAAACATCTGCATGAAACTAAGCTACATCTCACTTCACGAGCTCTGAAATGTTCCATCCTATGTTTTGCTCTGGCCACTGGCATTGCAGCTATATCCACTGGCATTGCGGCCATGTCCACCGGCATTGTGGCCATATCCACTAACAACACGGCCATATCCACTGGCATCGCGGCCATATCCACTGGCATTGCGGCCATATCCACTGGCATTG